>JAJLUN010000122.1:0-49313 GCA_030564365.1 Blastobotrys arbuscula | reverse complement strand
GGGGGGGAAAGAGAAATATCATAATAATTAATAATCGGTAAATGAATTTATTACATATTAATATATATTAGGAAAAACTGAAAATAAAAAGATGGTTTTCTAAGCTCTAATAACCTTTCAAAAAAGCGTCGATGCTACCTAAACTGTATTCCAAAGCAGTTTTAGCTCTAGCAGTAATTTGAGGATCTTCTCCAGGTACGCCGGCATTTGCGAATTTGTCCAATGACACCAATGCTAGTCCGATTTCTGTTTTGGCCCCTTTAAAGTCGTAAACAGCTGGCGAGCCGGCCAAGGCGACGGTAGCAGCAGTTGTTGCAACAATCAAAGTTTGAAGTTTCATATTTAAAAAGGAAAAAAGTTGAAGAAAAGGGATGATTTCTGATAAACAAGAATTCAAGTCAAAATTATTATTATTATTCATACTGGATATTGTAATGTTTATATAGTAATAGTTGATGGACTAAGGGGGATAACTGTTGTTGACTGATCATTTTCCGGTACATAGAGTAAATATCGGTATATAATAATCATGAAAAAAACGGTCAATTACCGGTTAATTTTTTTTTTTTTGCAAAAAGTTTAAGGAGATGATATTTCTAAATGTCTACATACAAAAACCACCAGATACTATTGTTCATCCAACCAATCTAAAAATTCTGGAGCAAAATAAGTAATCAATAAATTAGCCCCAGCTCTCAACGACCCGTATGCGGCTTCGAATGCCATACCCTTCAAATCACATACACCCTTCTCAGCAGCAGCATGGATCATGGCAAATTCTCCACTAACCTGATAAGTACAGATTGGATAGTCTTTACAAATTTCCGCAGCATCTGCCACAATATCCAAGTAAAATGTAGATGGCTTGATAATAAAAGCATCGGCACCTTCTTCCATATCACGCCGTAAAGCCCGCCGAGCTAAACCTTTACCAGCTGGCGGTAGTTGATATGCCTTTCGATTACCATAACTTGGAACTGATCCGGCAGCTTCTCTAAATGGGCCGTATAGATTACCACTAAACTTGGCACTATAACTCATCAACATTGTTCTATGGACCAAGTCGTTATCAATCAATCCTTGCTTGATTTCTTTAATTCTACCATCAATCATGTCACTTGGAGCCACACAATGGGCGCCAGCTTTTGCGTATGCAACAGCAACTGCTGCTAATCTACGAACAGTCTTATCTCTAATAATTGAACCATCTGGCCGTAAGACACCACAATGGCCATGTGAAGTATATTCACATAAACAAACATCGCAAATAATAAATAATTGAGGAAACTTTTCTCGCAAAACTTTAACTGTTTCGATAACTGGACCATTTGGGTCGTCTGCATTAGAGCCTTGTTCGTCTTTGGCACCTTCTTTAACTGGTACACCGAATAAAATAACTGATTTCAACCCTTTGGATACTAGCTTTTCCAAAAATGGAACAACGCTTCGAGTACCCCATCGTTTTTGTCCTGGTAGTGCGGAGATTTCGACTTTGGCATCTGGATCATCAGTCATAAACAATGGGTAGATTAGCATATCTTTAGTTAACAGTTTATCAGCTTGCCATGTTCGACTTAGTGGGTGGTTATATCCACCAGCAAAGATTGATGAGATGCTAGTTTCGTTTTCTTTCAAGTAATCAGCTGGCATTGTTTTTTTTTCTAGACTTTTTTTCAATTAATAGATGATTTGAAAAAGAAAAAGGTAAAACTAAAAAAAGTTTCTATGTGGGTTTAACTTAATTTTTTTTTTTTTTTTTTTTTTCAAACGTATGTAATAGCAGTGGCGTAACCGATCGGAAGCAAGTTTTAAAACTTGTAGTGCTGCATACGCTCAACGATTAATATGCTTAATATTTAATTAAAGCGTGACAATTCCTCACGCTGGAGGACGTAGTTATTTTATTTTATATTAGCTTCTTCGCGCAAAGGGTATTTATTTATTTTTAATCAAAAAAAAACTTATCAACATTACTTACTATCAACATCAATTTTCTTGATAAAAAAAAAAAAAAATGTCACATTGTCACGATGAACACAGTGGACATAGCCACGACCACGACCACGGCCATGACCATGTCCCACCTCCAGATACAAATCAATCACAATCGCTTTTTCAATATATCGACACTGACCATATTAATACACTAAACGAAGAAGTGCAAGATAGTGGTAAAGAAGTATTCAAAAACTGGGATAATCGGTTGGACACCACGAAATTTGTTGAATCAGATGTAGATGAGCAACTAATCTTTTTTATCCCGTTTAACGGCATGGTTAAACTTCATTCGATTTTGATTAGAACCAGTAATGATGATAAAGCGCCAAAGACGATTAAATTGTTTAAGAATAGAGAAGATATTGAGTTTTCAATGGCAGAAGATTTGAAACCTGTGGCAAAGTTAGAACATCCTGAAGGAATTGGTATTCAAGAGGGACAGGTGGTGGAACCTCAACAACATCACGAAGACGAAGGGATTGTGGAATTCAGCGTTAATCGGGCATTGTTTGCTAATTTACAAAATTTGTCGATATTTATTGAAGATAATCATGGTGCAGAAACTACCAAGATTTTCTATATTGGGTTGAGAGGAGAATGGACAAAGACTAATAAAGCACCTGTTGTTACGATCTATGAAGCTGCTCCAAACCCTGCAGACCATAAAAATTTGGTCCCTGATAATTATGGAATGTCTCAAAACCCATAGGTTGGAAAAATACATTTAAAAAGAACAAACTTTGCATATATTATTATAATCATTAAAAAAAAAACATTTAGTACAAAAAAAGACTATTAAATATAAAAACAACTAGACGTATGGAACACCAGTTGAATTTTCGGCTCGAGATCTGGAAACTTCACGCTGTCTGGCAGAAATATGTGGCGCCCCAAGTAATCGTGATAAAATCTCCATGGTCCAATGTCGCTGACGTGACGGATTGTCTGCATTTTGGTGAGCAGGATCTGGGGTGGTTACTGAATCATTGTTAGTAGCTGGACGTAGTGGATCAACAAATTCATGTTTACAAAGTGGACATGTACCTTTACGAGTGGTTAACCATCTGGTAATGCAATCAGCATGAAAAACATGCCCGCAGCTTAATCCTCTTACGTCGTCTTCATCGTTCAGGGTATCCAAGCAAACAGAACATATATCGCCTTGTTCTAATTCATTTTCATTTTCATTATCGTTATCGTTATCGTTATTATTATTATTATTATTATTATTATCATCATTAATCTCGCTGAGTCCGGGAATCTCTTTATTAGTAGTATTATCAGTTAATAGCCTATCCAAACATAATGTTTCCATTGTATTGTTTGATTGTTTTAGTATCGAGTCTCGTTTACCCGCTGCCACCACGTCATCCCCATTACTCATTGTTACTGCACCTTCTGCATCCATGTCGCCGCTTGCTGCATTTTCAGATACTGTCATATTATCTGCGACTCTTTGAGACACTCCGCCACTTGTATTTAACCCATTCACCACCCTTTCTTCTTTCCAGTGTTCATAGGTCATAACAGGGAACTGTTTATTCAAATCTTCCATTTGCATTAATCTTTTAAACCTTCTCCTATTAAAACCGGACGGGGCTGCTGGAAACAAAGGGTTCAAATAAAAATTCAGTTCATCTGTGTGGCTAGCAAAGTAACTGTTATCTCTACTATGCGTATTCGAATCCGAATTCGAAGATGGTGCGAACCTTCCCAACCTTCGTTGAATTCGATTTCTACAACAATATTTTAATCCCAATATAACCCATAGATTTGTGAAAACAATCCCTAGACCTAACGCTATAAAGAATAAAAATGGTGTAGACCCGCCCTTGTCATCGTCATCTTTACTATCATCACCATCTGATTTTGTGCTATTTGAAGATGCACCCGATTCTTGGGCTCTTTTGTAATTTATAACCAATGTTGTTGCAACAGTTGTTGCATAAGCATTCATTTGTTCGATCTTTGAGCACGAAAAGAAAGAAAGAAGAAGGAATAAATAAATAAATAAACTTTTAAAAAGTTTATCTCAGTTTTGCTGACAAAAATTATCAATCTGAGAAAGAAGAGCTGATAAAGTTTCCTAATAAATAAATATTTGGTTTTAAAAGAAGTATTTCTTTATTATTATTTGTAGCTGAGTAAAAGGAAAATAAAAAAAATAAAACAACAACAACAACCAGAGACCAACCCTGCATTTGGTACACACTAATACTTATTACTTATATACCTACAGCTTAAGCCACTCCTAATCTACCACCACTGCATATGGTATCTTACCCCATTTTTTTTCTTTTAATGTTTTGTTTTGCTGCCTTACCCAAGGAATAAGTAAAGATGGTCTGTTGAGCCTTGCGCTTGTTTAGAGACACAAAGAAGATCGATGCGAAGCTCGTATATTTATTATTGGAACCTCCGATCCGACTAGAACTGTTATAAAAATATCAGAATCATCAATTTCTCTGGGCTTCCAGATCCACTAGTGCTCAAAATCTGTCTTAACTCAGCTTTTATGCGGTGAAATTCTGCAGCCACCCTAATTTTGAAGCCAGCAATAAAGATATGTGGCGAGTAAAATATTGTATCACCAATGCAATAAATAATAAGCTACGCTTACACTAGCACCAGTTAGCAGCAAATGAGTTGGTTAGGGAGGCATATGATTTGTGGGGGAGTCTGAGAATTATATTAAATAACGCGTAGACTCAACTGGTAATTAATAAAATTCTTATACATATTGATCAGCTGGACTTTTCTTGGGATACAACACAATAAATCCCTATGCACCTAAATTGGTGTGCCTGCTGAATTTATCTGTATGATACAACCATTTCTTGGACCGTGGTGAGATTGAATCAGATCAATGTGGGACTAAGCCGCTGGTGTGCATTAAGTCTGGTGCCAAAGACTCCAGTAGTTCAATGACTCTGTTTCATTAAGTTTTAAGACTTGAATTTTTCGAATCTATAGTCACGTTAAAAAGTGAAGAAAAATAAATTTCAACATCACAAGAGTACATGTATGTGCCTTGCATACTGAATATAATCCTAAGCTTTTAGTCAACCACTTACAACTTTATCTGTACTTTAATCAAGATAGTAATCATTAAACAAAAATACCAAGGACTGGAAAGATTTGCATTGTTCCCGAAAACACGGTAATAATTGTTTAATCAATTAAAAAAAAAAAAAAAAAAAAAAGCTATTTATATAAAATAAACAACAAACAAGCTTCTACATAAACGGCAAAACCATTTCATAAACTCTTTTAATACAAATATTCTACTTACAGTAAATAATATAATAAACAACTGCTGTTGCAACAATTCTAATGATTACCTGCACCCTTTGAAACCTTTTCCAACAAAGTATCGTAACTGACTTCGCTGAAATCAGTACCTTGGACTTCAGTAGAAAGACCGTTCAATGATCTTCGTAAAGCTTCCTTTGAAGAGGCGTAGACCATTTTAGATTTGACTGGAGAAGTATCAGGACTCCACATGAAAAAGACCAACTTGTTTCTTTTACCTTCGCCCTTGCCTACTTCATATTCAAAATCATAGACTGCATATCGACAATCGTTTTCTGGTAGTTCCTCAATAAACTTTTCATAGTCACCGTCTCGTGAGGACTTGTCAACGACGATTTGTTGCTTATCGTCACTTAATTTGTAGATAATGTATTTGATGGTCTTGCCCAACTTTAGCTCATTGTACATAGTAATGCAATCATCAGCTACACCGACACTGTGAAACTAGGTTAGTAAAAAAAAACTCTTGACGCGTTAAATCTATATATATATATATATATATATATAATAATGAATTAGTCATACCCGGATCTAGACTATTGGAAAAATGTTAGTAGCTCGCTTTTTTTATAAATTTATTACAGCACAATACCCAATTGGTAACCCCATTCCCATAATTCAGTTTTTTTTTTTTGTTTTGGTATGATTTCTTCAATGAAAAAAGGACGGATACCTGGATATCTGGACATGTGATGATCAGTAGTACGTACCATTGTTGTGTGTTATAATAATTTTAATAAATGGATAATAAAAAAGTGTTGTTAAGTTGGAAAAAAAAAAAGTTGAGAGTGAAGGAAACAGGAAGTGGAACGTTTTTTTCGCCCTCTGAGCTCTTCTATTGCACTGTTTTTGTGATTGTTAGGGCTACGTAATAAAAAATATTGTTGTTGTTTCGGTGGGAGGAAAGAAAACGAAGCTTCTGTGTGTTTTTTTTTTGTCAATTTTTCTTCTCTTTTACGCTTGGAGAGGGAGGAGGAGGGGGGGGCTTTGCAAAGATTTTTTAAAGTAATTAAAGCAGCAACTTAAAAGTGATGTATTTTAAGCTTGAGTTTATAAAGCGGTGTAAAAAAGCCCAAGCCTAAGAATAATTAAGATGGTAATAAATGGTGTATCTTTATAAAACGCCCCAATGCTAGCTCCAGCTCCGACACCGACACCGACACCGGTGCCGACAATTACCTCCGATTGTTTATTTTTTTGTTTGTTTGTTTGTTTGTTTATTTTATTTTTCAGAATTTTCACATAGAATTTCAATATATAATAATAGAGCCAGTCACCACCACACTTGGTAGACTAATAATGTTAAATTATCCCTTATACGTTTCTGGTTCCAAAAAAAATAAATTAAAAAATAAATAAAAAAGCACTATTAACGATCCTTTATATTTTGCTAGTCTAATTTATAAGTATCCATCACCCCACTAACAACGTTTATTCGATAATAATAGAATTTACAACATACTCAGGACTTCGAACGTTAATAAAGTGGGGAAAACTTAAAGTAGTTTTAATGATATAATTTCCAGAATCTGATTATTTTAGTATACGAGATTTGTTTTTGTTTGATGAGTTTCAACAATCATGCTTGAATACTTGAAAAATACAGTGTAAAAAACAAGTAATTATATATTAGAAACTACATCTGATGTAGTTTCACGGACTAACGCGGGGTTACCCGGAAGAAAGAGAGACCAAAGTCTTATAGTAAGTAAATTTACCTACGACCGCGGGTCGATCTTCGTTGTATCGGATCCGATGCTAGATGCAACAGTACGTATACATAAAGCTTATAGTAAGCTTAAAATTATTGCAGTCTAAGTGGAACCGTTTTGTTAAAGCACTTTTAAGCCGCGCATGAGCGGCTAAAAATCCGGCACCTACTTTCCGGATAATATTGTAGTACGTACGTACGTACGTTCATCCAATGAAAACAAATTTCATTAATATATATTACATGCTAAATTAAATAGAACTAATTCAAGGATTTCTTCAATCGAGCTTCAACGGCATCAATAAATTCTTGAGTCAAAACATATGAGGATCGATCAGTCTTACCAGCGGCCAATGCCAAATCTTTGGTCATGATGCCATCTTCTTGAACAGTGTCAATGACGGCTTTTTCCAAAGTTTCGGCGAATTTAATAACTTCTGGAGAATCGTCCAATTTACCTCGTTGAACTAAACCTCGAGTCCAAGCAAAGATAGATGCAATTGAGTTGGTAGAAGTTTCTTTACCTTGTTGATGTTGTCTATAATGTCGGGTAACGGTACCGTGAGCAGCTTCAGATTCAAATGTTTTACCATCTGGAGTGATCAATTGAGAAGTCATCAAACCCAATGAACCGAAACCTTGGGCAACAATATCAGATTGAACATCACCATCATAATTCTTCAAAGCCATGATAAACCCACCCTTGGATTTGATCATTTGTGCAACCATATCATCAATTAATCTGTGTTCGTACCAAATACCTTTATTTTCAAACTCTTTGGCGTAATCCTTTTCATAGATTTCTTGGAAAATATCTTTAAATCTACCATCGTATTTCTTCAAAATGGTATTCTTAGTAGACATGTACAATGGCATTTCTTTTTCGATAGCCAATTTGAAGGAAGCATGGGCAAAGCCTCGGATAGATTCATCAGTATTATACATTGCCAATGCAACGCCGCCATCTTTATAATCGTAGACCTTAACTCTTTGAACTTCACCACCATCCTTTGGAGTGAAAAGTAATTCCAAAGTACCAGCCCCAGAAGTAACCAAATCTTGTGCTTTATATTGATCACCATGGGCATGTCTACCAATAATAATTGGTTTTTCCCAACCTGGGACTAATCTTGGGATTCTTGGAATAACAATTGGTTCTCTGAAAACAGTCCCACCCAAAATATTTCGAATAGTACCATTTGGTGAAAGCCACATTTTTTTCAACCCAAATTCTTCAACCCGAGCTTCATCAGGAGTGATAGTTGCACATTTGACCCCGACACTGTATTCTTTAATTGCATTAGCTGCATCAATGGTGATTTGATCATTGGTGTTGTCTCGACTTTCGATACCCAAATCGTAGTATTTCAAATCAAGATCCAAGTATGGGTTGATCAATTTATCCTTAATGGATTGCCAAATTATTCTAGTCATTTCATCCCCATCTAGTTCGACGACTGGGTTTTTGACTTTGATCTTTTGGAATGAGGAAGCTGACATTGTTAGTATTTATTAATTGATTTGAAGCAATTGGACAAGAATTGAAAAAAAAAGGAAAAGAATTTGGATGGATGATTGGAGAAACTAGTACCTTTATATACTAATAGTTAAGGAACCAAAAGAAGAAAAAAAATTAAAAAGAAAAAAAAAAGAAACTTAGATCGGAATAATTTAGGGGGAGAAATCCTAAATATGGAGAAAACTCGGCATCTTGAAGTTCCTTTCATCCATCATTGTTTTATTTTTGTCGCTTCCTATAATTGGCAATATATGAAATGTTTCTGTGATATCGTAGTTTACACTCAATGCTGCTGCTGTGTATAAGAAACAAGAAAGCGGATACGCTCTTTTTTTTTTTTTTTTTCCGCCCTCATCCAATGCTTACAATCTTTAAGTTTTTAACATACAAAATCTCATTTGAATGGCTCGAGAAGCAGCGCTGCTTCTCATACCCATTACCGGCATTCGTCTTGCAAATCGAATCATTATAACCAAAAAAAAAAATATTTAAAAGTTGTAGTTAAGAAATTAAAAACTTCAAAGTTGAGAAAAGAGTTTTGGGAATTCTCATAGGGTTGACACGGGGATATTTATATAACCAGCCATGCAAGTTTTCGGGTTGTATGAGTCAAAAAAAAAAAAAAAAGTATCACGCTGTAGGCGTAAATAAAGTGAACAAAAGATATATTGATTGATAAGTAATTTCAAGCCTTAACACAGGAGAGATCAAATATATACCAGATATCGATTGGAGATTGCTGTGTAGGGTAGCACGGATAAAGCACCTACGCTTGATTGGGTACTAGGTATACATCATGCAGTGTTCGGGCTTGATTTTATAAAAATTCGCCCTTTGTAGTGGAGGTACTTATTTGCCGGAGAGAGAAAGCCGAAACCGGATACCTTTAATACTTGTGCGGTATCGGACTGGGGAAGAGAGAGGGGGGGGGGGGGGGGGACCCCAGTTTAAAGCACTCACGCGTTATACCCAGGAAACTAACCCGGCTCTGTGAGTTCTTTTGAGTTCTTGATGGACTTCTATAAGTGCTTGATTGTCTCAGTTATTAATTGTCCCACTATTTTGTTTTATTTCAGTTAATTGATTGATAAGCATTAAACTCAATTACTGTGTTATATCTGATCTTATGTTCAACATGTGCAATGAAATGAAGATTGTTTAAAATATTGAGCTTGTATACATATAGATAAGTATAAAAGTTAATATGTGTTCAGTAATACAGAGTCGATTTTGGATCGTTGATGAACGGAGAGATGGAAAAGTAGTTCAATTGAGGGGTTGGTTTTCCGTATGGGGTACTGACTTAAAACATCAAGCTCAAATATTAATTTCAATTGATCTTATCAAGATCAAAGTCCTATTACCCTTATTTGGAGCGCTACATTTAATTGTGATGGATGCCTTCTTTCCGGGGATAGTGGTTATAAAACCATCGATCTTATTTAACGGACGGTGCCATCCCAAATGTTTCATGACGGGGAATAAAATACTTTAAACTATTAAGGCTTTGTTTCTTTATAACGATATCTGTATATGTATCGGTGCGCATCTGCAGAGAGGAGCCGGTAACCAGCTTTCTTCGCATGCAAATTATGAAATGGGCAAGATATAATAGGCTATTAACTCTTGGAATGCATATAAGAATTCAGAACCACAATATCCCCTCAAACTTTAGAAACTGGGGCGTCCAGTAAGTTGCATGGCTTATAACACCTGTTATTGGAGTAGATGCTGAAGTATCAAGCTAACGCGTCCCTATCACCTAATCTTAAGTATATATTTAGGGCATGCAAGCAAATGCACTGTATGCTATACGACTCCAAAATAAAAATAAAAATAGTCTATCAGTGGCATATCAAGGAACAAGTCGGAGCTGATAAGTTAGTGAAAACAGTGTGAAAGTGGAGAAAACAGAAACTTTTCCAAGCATGTGCGTAATGGATGTTATAAAGCTTAATCGTACGTTTATTTAATTAATACTTCAAAAAAGCGGAGAAATCGGTGAAAAAAAACAAGACTATGATGGCATATTGAAGCTTTTGCAGCTGAAAAAAAAAAAGAACGTGACTCAACAAGCGTTAGTGTCACGTGCATTTTAAATGAATTTTTTTTTAATTTTTTTTTTAATTTAGTAATTAGAAAAGCAAAACCGGCGTTACGGGTTCTGAGAAGCTTTTAGCTACGCCTATCAACGTGTTTTCTACTCTATTTACGGTAAGATTTAATGTGCCGCCGAGTCACGGTGAAACATCATATCGTATGTCAGCACATATATACATCATGAAACTAGTTCTGATTCAAACTAATTGAATTCTCTATAAATTGGTTATGATAGCATCAAAACTTTGAAAAGTGGCTATAAATCCAAATAATTTGCCATACATGCACATGGCTGTCTTTTCTATCTTTGATGCAAGTAAATCTGAACTAAAGAGCTTAAGTTATATATTGGCGACGTTGAAAAATTAAAAAATGCATAAATCTTAAAATACCCATGAAATGTACAAGAGATCGAAACATGATATAAGTATTCAAAGGCCATTCTTGCATTCAGGAATAAATACCATGTAAACTATAATACATTACTAACAATTTTTTCAAGCCGCACATCATTAACAGTAGTAATTCAGGGCTCGATATATTCTGTTTAATATTAAAAACTTTCAGCCGGCGCTTTTAAACACGCCAGGTTTATCATTGTATCTCTGTTTATTTACATTTTAAACCCCAGTAACTATATAGAAAGTGCGGCGCTTAATTGTCAGAGTTTTTGGACAGAAAATAAAATAAATTAAAAAAACAATAAAAATAATCTAAAATGTCTATTGGCTTGTAAAATTGAGCGTCTATTTTGAACTCTAATCAGTCAACGTTATATACATTTTTTGAACCAAATTTTAGTGATAGTCAACATTTTTGAATAGGTTTACAACAAATATGAACAAACCGTTGATGCAATGTGACGGATGTCTAAACTGCAACAAAGATGAACTACAGCTAATCTACAACTGTGCTCATATCGCTTGTAAAGATTGTTGTTCTATATGTCACTCTCATGGACCCAATTCCGCGCCTATGAACAACCTACCGTCAGAATATCAACAATATTTCCACAATAATGTTGATGAGAAATGTAACAAAATTGGTAGGGTTGTGAGCTTTCAGCAGTCCAGATATTCCGATTTAGTGACTATACAATATCAAGAGATTCAAGAGCTAAGGCGAAAGCTCGCGCGACAAGAACACGTAATCAGAGGCGTAAGGAATGAATTGATCGAGGCGAGAGATTTGAAAAAGTATGATAACGCCAATAAAAAAAACAAACAAACAAACAAACAGCCTACTAACAATAATAGAGAAATTAAAAGGTTACGAGAGGAGCTGACGGGATATGACACTTCAAACAGCACATCCAGTATCAGAAGCTTCGGCCCTTCATCTCTAAAGTCAACAAACAACAATAACAAAACTACGGCATCTAATAATAGTTATTTTAGACAAACATCTACGGGTTTACACCAAAGCCAACACAACCAACGGCAACAGAGTAGGGACACCGATATTAAAACTGCACTAGCCGAATTTCAACCAAATCCCGCAGTTATGGCAAAGCTTTCGAAAGCTTCATCATCTACGTCAATAAAATCTAATCCATTTCAACAACTTAATAGGAAAGTCGAAACACCTTCTCGCCAATCCAACATAGCATCATCAGGGTCAGTTACAAAAAATCGCCAGTTCTTCAATAATAGAGCATTATCGCCATATTTCAAATCCAACTGGTAAAATCTAAGGTGTGTACTAATAGTTTTGGTTCCTAATCTTTTTCTTTTCTTTTTTAATTATTAAATCATTCGATTGAATAAAGGATAAATACAAAATTGTTAATATTATTAATTTTTTTTTTTTAAATAAACATTTTTTTTTTCAATTCTTTAAACAGAACCAGATTTCTTCAAATGGTAGTAAACCATACCGAATGGAGCACCCAAACCAACGACTATTAGAATGTTAGCAAATTTCTACACACCCAATATCAAAAACTTACTAAAGAAGCCCCAATGCATAGCCCAGAATGGAACGTATTTTCGGCCGTGGACTTTGAACGGCAAGTTAGAGTATGGACCAGATGGACCGCTTCGAGCGATCATGGTGGTACTAAAGTTTCGTCGGGCTAATTGAGAGGTGGTTCTTAAAGCGACTTGATTCATTGTGTTGATCTAAATAAAGTTGGTATAGTGATAAGAAAGTATTAAAGGAAGAAAAAAGTTTTGGTTGGTGAAAAAAAAAAAAAAAAAAAAAATTTAGTACGAAAAGAATATTAAAAATTTCCCGTTGTCTCTATTTAGTCAACGTTGGTTGGAACCTAATGAACTCTTAGGCGTGGGAAAAAATATGTCCCAATAGTAATGGACTTAAATAGAAAACTAAAAAAAAAAAAAAAAAAAAAGTCGTCTGTTCCGGCCTATACGCTGAAACTTTATTTTCTTCTTAAGTGATATGATTGGTTGTTGCACTAAACCTCCCGATGTCCGGGGGGATGTTTTAACGTCAGCAGCTTAACATATAACCTTACTATACAAAAGATCACGCTTAATCTGTTGTTCCCAACACCATTTTAATTCGTAAGAATATTTTTTTTTCCACGCAATTTTATTTAGTCTCTTTATATTTTTTTTTTCTATTTGTTAACTAACTTTTAAATTCTAACTATTCAACACATATAAAAAACAAAATGCCAATCAAACCAATCGTCGGTACTTTGAAACGAAGAATCATTTTGGATATCTCCATGGGTGTGTATTGATTTGTGTAATGGTAAAGAGCAAGGCTAACATAAAAAAAATAGGTTTCCGTATGTGGAATGAATATTTGAACTTTTAAGAGTTCAATGATCAAGCAGAGTAAAAGATACTAACATGATATAGTCGTTGGTGGTGTTGTTGCTACTTACTGGTGGAAAACGTAAGTTACACTTAAAAAAGAATAAATGCTAACATTTGATAGTTTCCACAATAACATTGTTACAACTCGAGATAACTGGTATGCTGAACAAGAAAAGCTAAAGAACTCTGAATAAATTGTTCGACAAAATACCCTATTATCTATTCTTTATTAATTGAACATAATTGTTTATTATATTTTTTTGAAAAAAACAGAAAAAAAGAACCGTAGACTTAATTTTTGTAAACAGTCGTAATAGTTTTCGTGGAAATTATGATTTGATGAGCTGATTTACATAAAAAAAAAAAAAAATTAGTTAGCGTGCAAATCATGAGGCTCAATATTTTTTTGGTCCTGTAGTTTGCTGGTGACTTTTAAAGGGCCCTGGAACTCGGTCGTTGTGAAGCCGCCCACATGGATTTCGGAGGGCCGGTGGGGTTTTTTTTGTTTACAGCTCTTTGCGGAATCTCCCAAACATAAACATCTATATATATATAATCAATAAAATCATCACCCACACTGTAGTGTAATAGAGATGCTCCAAACGACAGAACTGAAAGATGAAGCATTAAACAGTCTACTAGGGATCATTGACTCTATTCGTGGCAATAAAGTGCTGATTCTAGACAAAGCGTTATTATCAACACTATCAGTAGTGACTAGTTTCAATACACTAAAAGAGCATGGAATTCAACATATAGTATGGTTACAATCACCAAAATTAGAATTAGTATTAAACCTTGAGAATATCAATGCGATTATTTATTTAAGTAGTACAGACTATAACTGTGCTTCGGTTATAGCGACACACGCCCAGACAGTTATTTCCTCAGCCTCGTCGTTAGACGTCAATCTGGTGTTGGTACCTGAAAAAACTTTGGCATTTAATCAAATTTTGGAATCAAAGAGCATTTTAGGAGATTTAACTATTCACCAGTGGGAATGCTACTTTTTACCAATTGAACAAGAACACGATGTTTTAAGTTTGAATTTACCTGATGGTGGGTTTAAGGATACCTATCTAGATGACTTGACAACATGTATTTATTACAGCGCGGAAGCATTACAAAACTTGCAAAACAAATTTGGATTGATTGGTAGAATCACTGGTAAAGGTGAAGCGGCACATAAACTGGCGGAATTGTTACTGAGAAATAGGCATGGTCGAAGAACGCAATTGGCTGATGATAACGATGATTCATTCGATCAAAAGTTTTCCAACATTTTTGTTGGGCAATCAATAGATCAATTGATTATTATAGACAGACAAGTGGATCCACTCACTCCTTTATTAACGCAACTAACTTATCACGGATTAATTGATGAGTTTTATAGAGTTTCGGAGTATGGACAAGTGGAGTTACCGATTGCTATTGTACAACCACCAAAGGATTCAAATAAATTACACACAGAAGGGAAGAAAATGACCACTTTGGGAACTAATGAAGATAGCCTTTTTAACACAATCAAGGATAGGAATTTCGCTACAGTTGGTAAATCTCTGAACAAAGTAGCTCGACAATTACAAACGGATTATGAACAACGACACGAGGCTCAAACAGTTAAGGAGATTAAAAATTTTGTCAAAAAACTTGGTGGGTTACAATCCGTTCATCAATCATTACGGTTCCACACCGCATTGGCAGAAGACTTGATGAACAAGATCCAATCAGAAGAATTCAATAAATGGCTAGAAATTCAACAAAATCTGGTAGCTGATTCTATGGATTTGTCGACTATTCATAATATGGTTGAAGATCTAATTGATCGCCAAGCAGATTTATCAATTGTATTACGATTGCTATCAATTGAATCTTTATGTAATGGCGGTATCAAGCAAAAAGATTTGCAATTTTTCAAAAAAGAAATTCTGCAGACATATGGATATAAACATTTATTAACTTTTAGTCAATTGGAGCGATTAGGGTTGGTATATGCAAGGTCCCCACAAATCCCAAACTTTTTTCCAAACTTGCGGAAATCATTACAACTGATTAAAGATCAAGTAGAAACCGAAGACGAGAACCCGACAGATATTGCATTCACTTATTCTGGATACGCGCCACTGTCTGTTCGACTAGTCCAATGTATTATAGACAAACCTGCAGTTTTGAAACCAAAGCGATTCCAAGTTAATGACACCATCCCATCGAACAATGGGTGGAAAGGAGTTGAGGATATTTTAAAATACATCCCGGGAACTAGCTTTGACGAATTTCAACGAAGTGAATCTAATATTCGAGAAGGTAAATTAAGGAAGATCTTGTTGCGGAATAGTAAAGGCCATGATCAGACAACCACTGTTGTATTTTACCTTGGGGGCATTACTCATGCGGAGATTGCTGCATTACGATTTTTACAAACTCGAGTAAATACAAGGCTGATTATCGCTACTTCTGGGATCATCAGCGGTGAAAAGATCACCAATATTGCATGTTCTACTTCATAAATTTAAAATATATATATATATACTAATATTTAATCACCAATCTTAACGCAAATGGCAGGCCTGGATCGGTTACAACTACTTCTTCCCCAGATTCTACCAATTCCTGAATTTCTTTTTCCAAATTAGGTCGAGTCATTTCTTCTAACTGAGGAGGTGCCTGTAAATATAGTTTTTTATCACTCGTAGATAAACTTGGTGTTTTGGAACTAATTTCTGGTTTAGTTTGTAATAAATCAATAACTTCTAGTAAAGTTGTAGTTGGTGATACGTCCAAAGGCGATGAGGCATTACTACCACAAACAGGACATCCTATCTTTTGTTCATGTTGAAATGTATAAGTGTATACCATTTCTTCACCGGTATACATCATATAATTATTTAAATATGGATTACAATTTGTCAAAATTTTCAATGCTTCATTAACACAAGCTGCACTAATGATAGCATTAGTTGATGCAATAGCAGGAATGATATTTTTAACCAGCCCTTGAGTTAATTGGTAGGTAACTCCAGTAATATTAAATTCATTAGCTCGTTTTAATGCAGTTTCATATAACCAAGTAATATCTTCTGGGTTATCCGTATCAATCTTTTTATCCGGAAATGCTTTAGGCCATTCCAAAACAGATGCATATTCAATGCAGTGTTCAGGAACTCTTGGTGTATTAGCAATAGTACAAATCGGGAACGTCTTTTTTTCTCCAAACATATCCAAAGTACATTCATAACAGCATGACAGCGTTGGTAAGATAACTCTTGCTTGACCTTTAAACCCTTCAGTTCCACCATCAATCAGCGGTTTTAATGACTCTGGATTTTTGGCATCAACCATATCATGCAATGTCGCATTAATCCACCGCCTTGCTTCAATACTATCCAGCCCACAAATTACCAGATGGAATTGCATATAATACTCTTCAGTTTTTTCTTGAATTTTTCCAAAGTATGGGGTAACACTACACCCTTTGACTCGCTTTTCAACAAACGCTGCGGCAACCTCGGCCTTGGGCTTCCCAACATCATTAGCTCTGAACAAAAATTGTCGGTTTAAGTTTGACACATCAATTGTGTCCATATCAATAACATGAATATCATTAAACCCTGATAATGCCAAATCTTTAAGAATCTCACACCCTAGCCCGCCAGCCCCAATGACCAGGATTTTAGCATTCTTCCACATTTCGATCGTGACTGATTTAGATTCATCATAGTCTGGGTCACAAAACGGCCCACGTCTTGAAATTAGCTTCTCTATCGATGCGTTCGTCATGTGTATTGTGATAATGATGATTACAAAAGGTGTTTTAGAGTTGTGAATTAAATTCCAGTTGATCTTTTACTGCCCAACTTAATCTTAGAAAAACATCGGTACCGATGATTATATAAAAGCATCGGTTCTCCGATTTTTGCGCGGCTCAGAAAATAAAGTATTCCCGCAACCTTTTTTTTTTTGAAACCTTTCAAAATTTTTCACAAATTTTTTTTTTTTTTTAACTTTAATAATCAAGACGTTTTAGCACGGTAAGACTTTGATCGAAAATCTAATAATGAGGAATCTTATTGCTTCACATCGAGGGGTGCTCAATCTGAGCTCCAAGGAAGTGCCCGATTTACCATTATCTAGTGCTGTCTTTGATGCAGTTGGTGATACAATGTTATGTTTATTTGGTCCAAGTGAGGACTTTAATCAAGTAGAAATTCAACAAATATCAGTAAGTCAAAAATACCAAGAGAAAGGAAAAACAAAAAATTCAAACAACTACTAACAGTGACAGAAAACTGGCGATGAAACATTATTTGCATCATGGCCATTATCAACAGAATCACCCGTAACAGTAAAAGATTTCAAATACTTTGGTGACAACAACACAGCAGTAGTTATTTTTTCAAATGGTGATCTTGTACGAATTACTGGGGATGATATGGACGAAGCAGTAGTCGAAATTGTAGGTACATTAGAAGATGGGATCGAAGACGCAAAATGGAGTCCAGACGAAGAAATTCTATCAATCGTAACTCCAAACGCTATTGTATTATTAAGTAGAATCTTTGATCCAATTTCAGAATCACCGATCGATGTGGAAGATTTAAAAATTAGTAAGCATGTTAGTGTGGGCTGGGGGAAAAAAGAAACGCAATTCCAAGGGAAAGGTGCTAAAGCTATGAGAGATCCAACAGTTCCTGAAAAAGTCGATTCTGGGATTATTGACAAAAAAGATGACAAACGGATGGAGTTGACCTGGAGAGGCGATGGAGAATACGTTGCAGTCAATAGTGTGGATCCATTGGATGATTTCGAAAGACGAACTATAAGAGTTTACACAAGAACTGGTCAATTAAACAGTGTTAGTGAACCAGTAGATACCATGGAATCTGTAGTTTCTTGGAGACCAAGTGGGAATTTAATTGCAGCAGTTCAACGACAATCCCCCAACGATCCAAATAGTCCAGATTTAATTTTCTTTGAAAGAAACGGGTTACGTCGATATGAGTTTAGCATTCGAACTGATAGTAATGATCCAATTAAACAAATTGCTTGGAATATTGACTCGGATATTTTGGCTATCTTGTTAAGTGATCGAATTCAACTCTGGACTACAAAAAATTATCATTGGTATTTAAAACAAGAAATTTTCAGTAAAACAAATTCAGATGCTTTACCACAATGGATTTCATGGCATCCTGAAAAGCCATTGGGTTTAATGATTAGTTATGGATCATTTTTAGAAATCCATCAACTTTTATGGACTACTATTGATGGCCCAGTTGCTGCTCCAAATGATATGGGTACTTGTGTGGTGGTTGATGGGAAACAATTAAAAATTACTCCGTTAAAAATTGCAAATACCCCGCCACCAATGAGTTTTAGAGATGTGATGGCAAGTGCAACCCCAGTTCATGTGGCGGTCAGCCAAACTAATACCAATTTTGTAATTTTAGGACAAGACAGTTTAGAAATTGCCACTTGGGACCTTACTGTTAAACCGATTGAAGAACCAAAAATTGTTAATACTATCAAATTAAGTGAATTATGTGGTATCCCAATGTCACCAAAACAATTGGCTTGTTTGGGGGATAATATCGCAGTGGTAGCAGCAGATGTTACTATTGGCACTGGATTATTTGTTATCGATTATGTTAAAAACAAATTGGTATCAATGCATGATATCGAAATGGATATTTATATTTTAAAGACACAGCCAGATGGTCATAGTGTAGTTTATGAAACAGTCGATGGATCAGTTTACAGACTAGATGAAGAGTATGAAATTGATTTAGTGGCCAAACTACCGCAACGGTGTGATTCTTTGGAAGTTTGGCAACATATTGCATTTGGGTTGACATCAAGTGGGAAATTATATGCCAATCATAAAGTTTTGGCAGGTTCAGTAACTTCGTTGAAATTAACCCAATCACATGTTTTATTCACTACCGCACAGCATTACTTAAAATTCAGCCATTTGCATGAGGATGTTGAAGATTACGAAATCCCAGAAGATGATGTTGTTAATGACGAGCGATGCCGATCAATTGAAAGGGGGTCATTACTTGTTTCAGTTATACCATCGAAAACTGCTTTAACATTGCAAGCACCACGAGGTAATTTGGAAACCATCCACCCACGAATTTTGGTGTTGGGTGAAGTACGAAAGAATATTGATCATAATAGATACGATTTAGCCTTCTTGGCTTGTAGAGTTCATCGAATTGATTTGAATTTGCTACATGATTACCAACCGGAGAAATTCTTTGAAAAAGCTTCATTATTTATTGATCAATTAAACAAAGTTGAATATATCGATTTGTTTTTGAGTGGACTACGAAATGAAAATGTCTCGCAAACAATGTACCAACAAACTTTAAAGGAATCAGCCGTGGATGAAAATGATGAAGCTGTTGAAGAGAGTAAAGAATTGGATTTATCTACAAAGGTTAATAGAATCTGTGACGCATTATTACAAGTCATGCTAAAAAAGAAGGAGGATTATTTACAAAGTGTGTTGACTGCATATGCATGTAAATCACCACCAGATTTAGAGGCTGCGTTAGGCTTTATTGGTAAAGATCGAGTTGGCAATCCATCGAAAGCAGAATGGTCCGTTCAACATTTATGCTTTTTGCAAGACGTTGAACTGGTATATAACACTGCACTAGGTATTTACGACTTGGATCTGGCATTACTAGTTGCTCAACAATCACAGAAAGATCCAAAAGAGTATTTACCATTTTTACGAGATTTACAAGAATCAAGTGAATTACGACGAATGTTTAAGATTGATGATTATTTGAAAAAACATGCCAGTGCCATGTATCACTTGTCCAAAATGGAAGGTGCATTTGATGAACTGTTGGATTACGTTGTTCAACACGATTTATACTCTGATGGTATGAGATGTTTCAAATATGACATTAAGAAACAAGATGAAATTTTACAACAATATGCATCATATTTGCAAGGCAAAACTTTTTATGATCATGCTGGTAGTGTTTATGAAAACTTGGGTATGTATGAAGAAGCAGTCGATGCATATAGGTTGGGTGGTCACTGGCGAGCCGCATTTGCGTTGGCTCAACAAGAGAAGTTCGACGATGAAAAATTCCAAGACGTTGTTGAACATATGGCAGAAGTTACTGAAGAAAGTAAACAATATTTTGATTGTGCATTGATTAATATGGACTATATGAACAATTTACGTCGTGGGTTGCAAATGCTATGTCAAGGTTATCATTTTGGTGATGCTATTCTACGAGCTTGTGGCAGCAAACAAAGTAAAGAATTGTTGGAACAAGTTGTTGATCCTGGCATGTTGGAAGGCTTTGCTACAATGAGCGAATTGGTAACTGATTGTAAATCCCAAGTCAAATCGCAAGTTAAACGAATACGAGAATTACGAGAAAAGAAGAAAGTTGACCCAGTTGGATTTTTTGGTACCCCAGATGAAAGTGAAGCCCCAGATAATGTTTCTTTGGCTCCATCCGAAGCTTCCACTACTCCTTCATTTATTACTAAATATACTGGTAAGACTGATGAAACTGCCAAGACTGGCGCCAGTAGACGAACTGCCAAAATCAAGCGAAGAGAAGAACGTAAAAAGGCAAGAGGTAAAAAGGGTAGTGCATATGAAGAAGAATATTTAATGAACAGTACATCAAGAATGATTGAACGGTTAGATCAAGTTGAAAACGATGCTATCAATTTAATTGAAGCATTGATTAGACGAAAATACAGGGGCCACGCTTACCAATTACAAAAAGGTTTCGCAGAGCTGCGACTAGAATTACAAAGCGTTTTGGATGAGGTCTTTGAACAAACTGAAGAAGATTTGAAACGATATGATGATTATGGTCAAATTTATATTGCAGAACGGATTCCAAAACCATCTGTTCACAATTTCCCTGCTAACAAAGCTTTGGATTATTAGAACTTCATATATTTTTTTAATTAATTTTTTTATTCTTATTGTACACATTCTATTGAGAATTTAATAACCTTTCGGCACGCTTAGCAGCCTGTGGTGACAAGTTTAGTTGATCTAATTGATCCAAGTATGTTACTACAATTGTTTCAAACGTATCGAGAGCCATTTCATATACATGTTCTAGTCTTGTAAATGTTGGCTCTTCTTTTTTTTCCAATACTAAAATATCGGTCCAATGAATTGGTGGTGAATCCATAAAATTTTCCAACAAACCAATTAATTTGTCCAAATCTGTCAAAATTTGATTAACTTCTCGATAAACTCCCCCGTACTTATCTTCAGAAACTGAATGCCTAACATATTCCCTTAAACTGCACAATGCACTATTGACAAGATTAGGGTTTGGTACGATTTCTAAACTTTTCCTCCATACTGGACATCTGAAAGGATAACCAAACGGAGTTGCTAAAAATTTCCCGATAATTGCGCTATATGCTGATAATTGCTCTGAAATTTTTTTACTCAATGTTTCAATGGTATTAACTGCTCGAACAGATTGTTCGGCATTTTTGTCCTGTAAATTCTCCACTAACCTTTTCGTTGGTGTAGTAGTTTTGGTATTATTACCAGTGGCGAAAATATTAGAATCGTGTTTTAGCGAAATCAATGATTTTGATGGTAAAGGTGATGATTGAATTTCCAGTTCTTTTTCCACCTTTTTAGCAGGTTTTGTTTCTAATTTAATAGAAACACTGTTTATAACTTTTAAACATTCTTTACAAACTTGTGTCCAAATTTTTGGTTCTGGGTCTCGTTCAATATCTGTATAAATAGAAACTCGTCTTTCTGGTTGATTCATCGCAATGTAAAGCAATTCTTGAAATGCCATAGTATGAGTGTATTCTCGAATAGTAGATTGCAACCCTGTTACTAATGTACCGTTTGGATCATCTGATTTTTCACTAATAGTAAATCCACGATGGCTTGGACCCAAACTCATATAAATAGCAAAACAAGAATTGACAAACTCCCATAAAGTAAACAACAAAAATGAACTAAAAAATGTAATCATCAACATTTTGAAAGAAGCTGGAAATGATACATATGCATTAGATCTGTGTAAATTGATGAAACATCTCATAAACCCCAGTGAACTAGTCCACATCATTTTTCTGAAAAACAAATAAACAATTGGATAGGTGATTGTTGCGGCTACGGCATAAACCATTGCAGTCGGAACATCCTTATTAACTCTATTCTTGACTCGGACACTTGGTTTAGATTTTAAATTACCGAAATGTACCATTTCATAATCGAACACTACGAACCCGATTGAATAGCATACCGCAATATATACCGCAAAACTATTCAAATAAACATACTGTTCGTTTAAAGTGGGGGGTTCATAAGTTCGGAAATCGACTGTTAAAGGTATTGTATACTGGTTTTTGACCAATATGAAAAACAAATGTGAAGAAATTGTGAAAGTAATACAGGCTGTTAAGAATTCATAGCTTATAACCTTTTTGGCCAATTTCATTGCCAAGTTTGGGTATGATTTGTTGGAAACTTGTAACCAACTTTTTCGATAAATAAGAACAATAAATGCTGCTGTGAATGTGATCAACGACCTGAAAGGTAATACCCACCAGATCCACCCGACCTTATGTGTGAAAAATCCCAACACTACTGTAATGAACCAGCATGCAAATGCGATTAATTTTGATAATTGGCCAAACCGTGACATTAATACCGAAGTCATGAACGCATGGTAATGAACTGCCTCACGTCGTGTTGTTGGTGCAGGAATGATTCTAGCCACCGAGCCCATTGTGTAAAACGCGTTTTTGTTGTATGAGTCTGCTATGGCGATGATTTAAAAGATCAAAATGAAAATAAAAAAATAAAATTGGAGAGGAAAAAAATTTCGGCTCAAAAAAACATTCCCAGAATATTTAAAATATGTGATGGGTAGCACCTGAATATATCACGTGAGTGTTTTAAAACAGTTAGTATTTTGGACGCGTCGCGAAAATTTTGAAGCCCTTTTATTTTTTTTTTTTACCATATTTTTTATGTTTATTTAAACTTACCTTCAAATATCTACGGTTACTTTTTCTCCCAATCGTATTCTTTCTTTTAAGTACATTAATTAATCACCAAATTTTTATTAGCTAAACGCGACAAAACGCCACCATAATTTACTGACCCTACCATACCACAAATGAGTAGCAACAACAAAAAAGTTCGTAAAAAACCAGTTGAAGGATTTCAAACGTCAAACTATTCTTATATTCCTATAGATGAAAGAGTAAATAATGGACTGGTTGATCATCCAGGGTTATCAAACCTAAATCTAGGTATTGGGCCTGACCTTATCCGTCAACGAGATGCTCCCGGCGGAAAAAAGATCCCATATGGTGAAGGAAACAAGATTATTCAACTTGCTAATGAAACTTTTGGTTTTAATGGCTGGAGTACGAGTATTCGTCAGTTTACCATTGATTATATGGAATGTGATGACAACAACCGTGTGGATGTTGCTGCTTCAGCGTTGATCCGTGTCACCCTTAGAGATGGCTCTCATAGAGAAGATTTTGGTTGCGGATGTGCTACTAATATCAATGGTAAAGGTGCAGCATTGGAAAAAGTGAGAAAAGAGTGTGTTACCGATGGTATTAAACGAGCATTGAGGCAGTTTGGATGGATATTCATGTCAGCGTATGACCAACCTCATATGGGCGAAGTTAGAAAGCGGTATAGAAGTGTTAAACATCAAATTGGAATATCACAGTTATATCATGGAAATTCTGATATTTTTTTGAAGAAAACTGAAGCTCAAAAGAAAAAAGAACAACAAGATGCTGAAGCTGAAGAAAAACGAAAGAAGGAACTAGATGAAATCATGAAGAAAAAAAATATGGAGTATGCTAATGAAAATACTAACAATAATACCACTGCTAACAAGATTCAAGACAAAGATATGAATAATTATCCCGATGTTTATAACGACAACATAGATGATCAACTACCATCAAGTCCACCAGCCGAAGAATGGGATCAACTAGATGAAATTGCTGCTGCTCAACGAGAAGGGTTTGTTAATGAAATTTTATTATCCCGAGAACCGTTGATAAGCGATGATGGATTTGATGATTTGGAGAAATTTGCTGACCAAAAACTGCAAGAACGAGCAGTTACCTCTTCGAATAATGAATTTAACCCCATCAACGGAGTTAACGAAGATAAACTATTGCTTTTCACAAGCGCTAGTCAAGCAGAACAACAGCAAAATCTGGAGGAAATTGAAAAATTCAATACAAATACTCCAGATCGATTTTCATTCAAAAAATCTGCACCAATTAAAAGATCAATTATTAATGGTGATTCCAGAAATAGTCCATCACCATTATCACAATCGAAGCCTATTGAAAGTTCGCAAAGCGGCAATAAATTTGCAAAACCGACGACCCCTCTAATCAGAAAACGTCCTTTACAAGATCGCACCGGTGCAATGAATACTCCGTCCAGCACCAATGCCAAAAGCCATGCTAATGGTAGTGGAGATGATGCGTCAAAAAGAGCACGAGTCTCCCCTCCAGGTGATAATTAACAACAGTTTACAAGTGTTTTATTTATTTTATTATTATTATTTGTTCATTTTTTAGATATAATGTGCATGCTTGAGATAATTTATTACTTTTTATTTTATTTTTAAAAATACGGCTGCAATCGCCGTGGACCAAATCTTTGTTTTGATAATACTATTTCTTAAATAAGGGTCAGCTCAGATCGATTCGTTTTGTTGGTGGATGTTGAGATTGAGTTTTGAACTATAACTTTGCTTATCCAATGCTGAATGCGTTATATTCAATCTTGTAATCTAGCAATACTATGCTCTAAAATCTTGCTAACAATCAATCGTCGGAACTCCGGGGCCCATTTATTGACTGTTTCTTTCTTTGCTCTCCTATTGTATATATAAGTGATTGATTAATAAGATTACTAAATATGTACATCTTATCTTTCCATTGCTGTTCGATTTGATGAATGTTCGCTATTAAATATCCTACCCTAACCGTAATTTACAATTTTAAAATCATCAGATCGATTGGGGAGTTGTGGATGGTACCCAGTTAAAGCAACAAAATGAGAAGTGTTAATATTTATTTAGCACGATTAACTCATCAAATCTAAAATGAGAGCCACCGTTTCATATCCTTGGTTTTCAGGAAAAATAACTGATTGCGGGACGAAAGTTTATCCCCAAGTATGAAATTCCCACCACAATCGATCCTTTTAACGTGTTTAGTGAGCGCAAGAAGTTTTCGATATTCGCCCATCAGAGGTTATGTTGAGATAGTTGGCGATTGAATCACCGCATGCGATTTGGATAACAGTCTAGTAAGTGAGAGTAGACTTGATTTAGAAGGGCAATATCTTCTGTTATAGCGGTGCCCTGATTATACAGACTCAAAATGTAATACTACAATTTTTATAGCATTTGACATGGATACGGGTAAAACACAGGTTTATTCGTTTAGAGAAATTGGCAAAGGAAATTTGGAACTTGGGTCATATTTGGATCCTGTGCATGATTAAAATATAAACGATAATACTTGGTATGTTTACTCGAATAAATAGATTGTTGATAGTTGTGGGCAAATGGTATTTGTTAACGAATATTTGGTGGAGGAGTGTATGGGTATCTGGAAATCGTTGTGGCTGAAAGGTGCGATTCCATTGAATTTGTTGATAACCAATTAATTTTTTACGCTTTCTTAATGTTTGCCACATTTATTTATTGTAGGAATATTCTCCTATTTATACTGAATTGATAGTTTTATCGCCAGTAAATGTGGCTATAGTAATGAGGATTTGATTAGATCTACAAGTTAAGTGATGGGGGGGGCTTCACACCACGCGCGGCCAATAAAGAATAGACAATTTTAGCACACACAAATTTTTATTCTATAGACAATTAAAATTCAAGCCGAAATCATGTTAAACGCTTTTAGATCATCAATCAAACGCTCGACGCTCCGTCAGAATCTCATACCATCAAGAAGGTACCAGTCAACAATTAATAATGAATGGTCTGTTAGTGATCTTATAACGGATAGAAAATCGGTATTTCAGGGGCGTGCGCTCCATGTTACTTCTATGAACCAAGCAAACGATGCCTTAAACGAACTGATAGTAAATAAAAAAATGAAAAAAGCCACGCACCATATCACTGCATTGAGATTATCCAACGGAGTTGAAAAATCCAATGATGACGGGGAACCGCCTGCTGGTGAGCGCATGTTAAATTTATTACGACTAAAAGATACAAAAGATGTATTTGTAGTAGTAACACGGTGGTATGGTGGGGTTCAATTGGGTAGTGCACGATTCAAGCATATTAGTAAAGTAGCTAATGAAGCATTGATAAATCTAAAGAAAAAAAACGAGGAAATCTAATTAACATTAAATATACTTATAAGGATTCAAAATACCCTTTGGATCGAAATGTTGTTTCAATGATTTCATCATTTCAATTGAATTGGCATCTTTAGAGTATCCGATATAGTTTCTCTTTTGGAAACCTAAACCATGTTCAGCACTGATAGATCCATCAACTTTTTGGACCCATTGATAAACATATGGTTCCAGTAGCTTTTCAACTTTTTTATCATACCGTCTCATAGCAACATTTAAATGCAAATTGCCATCACCAATATGGCCATAGCCTAAAACATCAATAACTGGATAGTCTTCGGTATCACCAACCACACCAGCGTTTTGTAATCGAGCTTTGACATCACTGACCAAATCGTACAGTTTTGGCAAAGGGATAGAAACATCATATTTATAAACCCCCTGTCGACCACATGCTTCTGGAATTGATTCTCTCCAAGCCCATAAAGATTTGACTTGGGTATCATCTTGTGCCACAACACCATCAAGTACAAGTTCTTTTTCCATGGATGATTCCAAGAAATTGTTCAGCTTCTCAGAATCATGTTCTTGATTAGACCCACTAGTTTCAATCAAAACATAGAAGGGGTGTTCGCTTTCCAATGGGAATGGTTGGTCATTATGCTCAGCAACTAGTTTTAGAGCACGGTTATCCATAAGTTCATACGCACTCATTATTTCGCCTAATTGATTTCGAGCTTGTTGAAAAACTTGTTGAACACCTTTATAACTTTCCAATCCCAAAAATGCAACATTAATAGCAGTTGGTTTTGGAGGACATAAAATCGATACACCAGTAATAATACCCAAAGTACCTTCAGCTCCAATAAACAATTGTTTCATATCATATCCAGTATTGTCCTTCCTTAATTTACTCAAATTGTTGACTATGGTACCATCAGCCAGAACCGCTTCCAGTCCCAAAACAGTGCCATGCAATGATCCATATCTCAACAATCTCAATCCACCGGCGTTGGTAGCAACATTACCACCAATATGACAACTACCTTTAGCTCCCAAATCTAATGGGAAAATATGGTCGTTTTCTCGCAAGTAATTATCAGCATTTTCTAAAATGAGACCTGCATCGGCAACTAAAATTCCGCTAACCTCATCAAATGATCTAATTTTATCCATTTTGCTCAATGAAATGACGATTTCATCAAATACTGGAACTGAGCCACCAACTAACCCGGTATTACCACCCTGTGGTACAACTGCCAATTTTTTATTATTACAATACTTTAGAATTTTACTCAATTCTTCTGTAGTTTTTGGTTTCAAAACCAATTTTGAGGAACCACGGTATTTTCTCATCCAATCTTCATTATATGACTCTAAATTCTCTTCACCCTGAATAATGGCAGTATCAGGTAAAAATGATTGGAAATGAGCGATATCTTCTTGACTCAATTTGCTGAATTGTAACCGTTGAACGTCGTAATTGTCTTTGGTCAGTTGAACTGTGCTTGCGTATCGAAGTTGTTTAGTCAATGATTTATTGCATTGTAGCCTGAAAACTTGAGAAGTTTTGACTAGCCTTGTTGATAGTCGAAACATCTTTAATTTGGTCAACTAACTAAAAGGTACAACTAGAGATCGAATCCAAAAAAACAAAAAAAAAATTTAGGAACCACCCAAGAATTTATATAATCACGAGAGGAAGTGTGGAGGGTACAGTGAAGTGGTGGGTACAGTTGAGCCTTTGGTGTATAAAAAGGTGCAGGTTAAAACAGAAAAAGGAAAAAAAAATCTTACAACCTAAAAAAAAAAATAAAAAATTCCCACTAAGTCAGCATGTGCCGTTTTTTTGGATGTGATAATCAAAATTTAATTTTTTTGTGGGTAAAGTTTTATCCGTTACCACTAAAGTTATAGCCCTGCAAGGAAAAATAATTGAGGGGCTAAATTGGTCACGTGCCGATGGGCTTAAGAAACCATCGGCAAAACATTTATGCACTAGCTGTCAGGAGTAGTCAATTAAGGCTAAAGGTGGGGTGTGAAGCAATCTCTCAATCAGCCAAAGTAGACATGATATTTGGATCTCGGTTTCTATAAAGCAGCTCGTCGGAGCTTGGATTTCGAAGGTGGAGAATATATCAAATATTATAACGGGAAATTTTGAGTTTGGCCTAGGTAAGAACTCTGCAGATCCAGAAACCGACTTTAGGTTTGCAGGAATATCGTTTACGACCCGCATCAGTTTTTAAGCCTATTTGCGACTTGTAAGTTTGAAAATTCTGTAGTTCCTTTTTACATTTCTAATTTTATTGGTGCACAAAGCTGTAAAGGGGGCTGTCATAGCTTTAAGCCGCTAAGTTACACTATACAGCATAAAAACAACAGTATCACAATTCCAAAAGGTCTCAGCGAAAGCTTTATTGGTAAACTGGTTTCTAATCAATACGTCGTTCGAGGAGAGGAAACGGCACCAGCAGCGGTGACGACTACAATGGTTATGAAGGTGATGACGATGAGAAGCCTATCCTAGCTATACTTCATCCGGGGATCTCTACCCTCCGCCCCAATTAGCTGGGTTTTTACAGAGCAATTGAACAACACTATAAATACTTTCATTCACCAAATGGATTCAATGCTTCAAAAAGTCCCCCGAAATATCATTATTTACCGGTCCATATCGTTGAAAGTCATGATATGTTTGCACAAGTGAAGAAAAAATAAATGGGCTATAGAATTTATTAAAAAAGTTTATGTTTTATCCGTGATTTACATTGTAGGTTTCTGAATTAACATTAATCTGATGGTTTGAGTTGGTCTAGTACGTACTGCCTTATATTATTATTTGAGCCACGTTGATGGTGGGCGCGCGTAAAAATCTCGATATATATATATATATTTTTTTTTAACTATTATTAGACTATTTTGACCCGCGGAATCAAACTATAGTTTTTTATTATCAAAGATTTGACCAAATAGACTTCATTGAAAAAGGCATTTGGGTGTTTTAAATAATGCGTATATTATTAGTCGTATGTGTGCATTTACATCTAATCTATAGGTTACTGAGCTACATACAGTGTAGGTGATAATGTCCTTTGATATATATATATATATGTAAATTTTCTGGTTTCGACGTCCAGTACCCTGTATGTTTGTAAGGACTATTTTTGTATATTGGCATTCTTCAGTTAATTGGCTTATTAAACAAATTATATGAAAATATAGATGTATCCTTTTTCGACCGATTATTGTGATATTTTCAAGTAAATCCAATCTAAGCAATTGATTGTTTGGAGATAGGAATTGATTTTCGTTCTAAACTTTTTTTTTTTTTTTTAATTTCAAATATATAGCTATATTTTCATTTATCATATTTTATGTTTATTTATTTATTTTTATTAACAGCTTTTGAACTAAACCGTGCGTATGAAAGTGTTTTAAAAGCTTTTAAATATATTTAAGTATATCTATGGATGCTTAATGTACCATGGCAAATAATTTTTATCATTATTTTCATTTATATATAGGATCTAATTTCGAAATGGTTTAAGTGGGCGTCTAGGGAACACAGCTGCTGACCGAGTTTATGTTTATACGCTAAATTGACGAAAATCGAGCCGCAATTGTCATAATAATATATATATATATATAAGCTTCATACTTCTTCGCGGACTTTCATAAAAAACAAAACAAAACAAAAAAACAACACAAAACAAAAAACTAGATCGTTAACGCCAAACAGTTTCAGTTTCCAGTTTTTTCATAGTTTTCACTAAAAGCAGCTTGTTCCATAATAACAATTGTTAATTTTAAAATACATACATTTATCTGCTGCCAAAAAACCAAACTCAAACGGGCTCAGCATATATTGATCAGAACTATTTGGCCAAGTTATTTGAAATTGAAAAATTGTAGACTCGAAAACTGTCGAAATAAAAAATAAAAACTTCTAAATGCCAATGAGTGTTAGAGTAAATGACCTCTCTATTCCCAATAACTCGATTGCCTTGGATTTTGTTTTAGAAGGGTGTTTACACATAGAAGTGTGTGACGACAGGTTTTATTGTCCAGTTCAACCATGCTCATATACTTGTGGAGACTTAACCATTAAAAGTAACAACCAACCAAGAGACACTAGCTTATACAACTTGAAAAGACACCTTCAACAAGACCATAATGATGAGACTAGAAACATGTTTGATATGACGAATGATTTTTATGTCCCCAAAAAGTTTGATGGTACGGCGATTGTAGTCTGCAAAAGATCCAAACTAGCTATTTGCTGTGCCAGCATGGTAATTCTTAGACAAAGCGATATTCAAAACCATTTGTACCTTTGCCGGCGTTGTAAATTTGGATGGATCCAATTAGACTCTGTTGAGAATGGTATAACGAAAATTAGCAATCATATTTTTGACCCTAGCATTACCAGACCGCAGGCAGGGGTTTCCACGATATCAAATAAATTGATATATTACAAGTTACACGAAGATGGGAAAGAACCTTATTCGGATATTGAATTTACCATTACAGAGCTGAAAAAAGGGAAGAAACCAGGTTCATTTCCAGAAATCAAGACTGAAACTTTAGTACCGATGCTAATACATAAAGTCAAGACTCCACCACCGGTGCCTTTATTCCCCTTGAAATTCCAACATTACTTAATTATTGCGATCCAAGAAATAGTATATGTTGACGGGATTGTTACTTCTGGCTTAGCTCAGAATCTGTTTGATCAAAAAAATTCAGCGAAAGATCATGGGAAAACACAGATAAGCCCTGATTATAAGAACGATTTTGTTGGTATAGATGCTGAAAAATCATGTAAAAGTTGTTTGGACTATTTTATCACAAAGATGGAAACTGAAAAGGGCGTAAATTTAAAGAAAAAACGGGAATTCCAGAGTTGGAAAAAACCATGGCTATTAAAATTGATGGATTACCTTGCAATTATTTTTTATATTCAAAGATTGGATTTGAATCTTCCTGCACTGAACTATACTGTTAAAGAAATGGAGGTCAAGGGATCAAGTGCGATTATTGGTGAAACGAACCGAAAACTTTTAGCTAGCTTGCCAAGGATAATCATTCCGTCACTACCAGTATCTGAATTGCAACTAATCAAAGCTCAAAAAGAGAAATGGAACTTTGCTTATTTAAACGATGTATGGCAAAAAATGATAAAGCCTCACAAAGTTAGACAATATGGACAAATCTTTGAGAATCTAAATGATGTTAGAGCTGAGTTTGAGTACTACTTTGAGCCCAAAAACTTTTCGGAAGCTAAATATTTGATATGTCAAACTGATAAAGCCAGAATCGGTATAGAAATAGCTTTAAGTTTATGAAACAAACATTGAAAACAAAGTAGTAATTTATTTCGAAAGCAATGCAAAAAAAAAAAAAAAAAGAAAAGAAAATAGAATAAAGTGCCTAATATTAAATACATTCAAGTCAATTGATGAAAAAAAAAAAAAAGAAAAAAAATGCTCATGTTAGATAAATAAATAATTCTTATTAAAGCTGATATTTTAATAATTCAGATCAAGGAGATACGAATGTTCTACATGTCATTGCCAGTTGAATTCGCAACTGAGGGTGTAGATGTAGATGTAGATGCAGGTGGAGTTGGTGTTGCAGTAGAACCACCTGGTGTCCCATTCCTAGCAACAGAAGCTGAAGGTGTATCACCTTTTTTCTTTTTTTTGACCTTTTTCTTTGCTACTACTATTGGCTTCCTGGATATACCGGCCAAAGTTTTAGCATCATAAATAGTCTCACAATGTGGGCACTTGTGGTCTTCTGGAATAAAGCTCATGATACACAGACAAACACTACAAACATATCCAATATCAACGACTTTTTTGGTAATGAAGCACGCGGCTCTAAAATCCACCTCTTTTTGAGTACCCAAATTGACATGGGCTCGAAGACTTGGTTCCACAAAGAATGCGCTCATAAGGTATTGAACTAAACCTTTTGGGTGATTAACCTTGATATATGTGCCGTTAGTAGAATCGCAAGCTTGTTGCAAAAATACAGTATCACCACCCAACTTGCAAACATCTATTGGGATTTTTCTTTTTTGAGCAGCAAAGATACAGTTCATTGCTGATATATATTGACCCGCCAAATCACCACTAGCTGATACTAACAAAATTCGAGATGATAATTTGGAGTCATCGCTATTCTCAATGGCTTTGTTGATATATGTAAGCCCTAGACTCAACGCTCCAGATATAGTACTTTGCCCAACATTTTTATCTTGTGGCTCATCCAATAATTTTTCGAGTTGTGTTAAAACAATGTCACTGATTTCTCTAAATTGTCTATACATCGATTTGCCGTTGACCAGGTGTGAACCCTGACTTTCATCATTTGTCCATTTTTTACCGGTTAGCGGATATAAAAACCTAGCCCCATTAGTATGTGACGCTAATACAGCCACTTTATTTGAATTGTTTAGTGATATATGACCATTGATAAAAACTAACAATGATGCCACTGCTTCACGTAGTGTTATTTGATCCCGTAAGTCTTCCCAGGCTTTTGGATGTGTATCTAACACAACCGTTAGCAAACTTGGAAGTTCTTCGTGGATTTCATGAGTACCTAAAGCTTTTGTTGTATCATCCACTGCGTTCATTACTTAATTGCTTCTGTAATGCCACAAAATTTTAAGTGAAAAAAAAGTATGGTTTGAATTTTGAAAAAAAAAATTCGGTGTTGGAAATTTTTGTGAGTGTAAAACTATATCGATCTTCGTTATGAGGCAAAGTTGTAGTGTAAACACAGCTTAGAAATGCCACACAGCAACAAAAAAGTCACGTGTATAATATTCAACTCTTTGCAGGTGGGGGGGCCATTAAGCTGTTGCTATCATAAATTTTCTAAATGATCTATAAAATACAAATAAATAAATAAATATATAGAATATAATTAAACGGTCTATTTTTTGTTCTTCTTTTTAACATCTTTTCTAGTATCCTGACCCTTACTACTAATAAAGTCTCTAGCAGTATTCTTAAATTTGGAGATCCTATCATTGAATCTTCTTCCTCGACTTCGACTTCGATCTCGATCTCGATCTCGTCTTCTCATTGACCAGCATTCCTGTCTATAACGCTGTCTAACATTTCTTGATAAATTCTCACCGTTAAATGCACTTTTTTCAATAAATCTTAAAGTGGCAGTCCTAGAAGTAGGACAATCATCACCGTAATGACCCCTCAAACCACAATCATAACAACTAATTTGTTTTGGATAACACCCTTTTTTAGGTAAAGTTTTGTAGCTCCTCCAAATTATTGGACAAAGATTTTCAGTGTGTGATCTTGATTCGCATCTCCCACAAAAAATGTGTTTTGTTTTATTACGGCATTCGCTTCTTAAATGACCCGACTGTCCACAATTCGAGCATTTCCTAGCAGTTGGACAGTCTTTCGAGTAGTGATCATCCTGCTTACCACAAACATCACAAATTACTATATCGCAATCTCTTGCCATATGCCCTCGCTCATGACAATTCCTGCAAATTGGACCTGTCACATCCTCACCGTTGCCGAAATATCTACCTACACCTCTTAATTCTACCAATTCTTCATTATCATCCAACTCTTCGTCTACACTTTGTTCTTCATCCTGTTTGTTTTCTTCTTTAAAATCTCTCCCTTCATCATCTATCACAAAATTTATTGCATCTGGGTGTACGCCGTCGTCGTTCACGCTATAATCACTCTCACTCATTCTGTGTCAACAGTTGAAAAAAAAAATGATAAAAGGTATCTTGTGATTCCAAAATTTTATCAGTAAAATTTGGTGATGTAAAAAATTTCATGATTTTTCTCCCAAAACGGGTTTTTTTCTTCTTTTCTGCGCGGCCCCATCTCTTTACCTGCATGGATCTTGATCTAAATAGAAATTTTTCAGCTAAATTTAAGCATGCCTAACAAATCTACACGCTCCAATAAGGTAAAGCACACGTTAACAACAGAAACTGACTCATCTGTCGGTCGAGGGAGATTTCTCTAAATCTGGAGTGAAGCTTGTTAGAAAAAAAAAAAAAAGCTCCTAGGCCGCTACAAAAAAATTAATTTTTGACAAAATTTTTTTTTTTCCAACCTCCTGACAAGTCACGGCACTCACCCAATCATAAACCACCATTTTCTTCAACCATGGCTGATCAAGTTACTGAAGGTGTTGCTAAACTAGATGTCAAGCAACCAAAGAAAAACTATCCAAATGAACCTAAATATAAATTCATCGACGAGCGATTGGAGCTTTTTTCAGAATTGAAACAAAAGCAAGATGAAGAAAACGCCAAAAAGGAACGGAAACCGATTAAGATTACTCTGAAAGATGGTGCAGTTAAGGAAGGTACTTCATGGGAAACTAGACCATTCGATATCTGTAAAGACATCAGCAAATCTTTGTTGGATTCTACTGTAATTTCCAAAGTCAATGGTGAACTGTGGGATTTGGAACGACCATTAGAAGAAGACTGTACTTTGCAATTTTTGGATTTTGAAAGTGATGAGGGTAAGCAAGTATTTTGGCATTCAAGTGCACACGTATTGGGTGAAGCGGCTGAATGTCATTATGGTGCTCATTTATGTATTGGCCCACCAATTGATGATGGGTTTTATTACGAAATGAGTATTGATGGGGGTGAGCGATCTGTTTTGAGAACTGACTTTAAAGATTTGGAAGATCAAGCTAAAAAGGCTATCAAGGAAAAGCAAAAATTCGAGCGATTAGTTGTTTCTAAAGAAGATTTATTGAAAATGTTTGAATATAACAAGTATAAACAACACATTATTAAAGACAAGATTCCAGATGGTACTTCCACGACTGTTTATCGATGTGGTCCATTGATCGATTTATGTCGAGGTCCCCATATCCCACACACTGGTCGAATTAAGGCTTACAAATTATTGAAGAATAGTTCTTCGTATTTCTTGGGGGATGCTAACAACGATTCTTTGCAACGAGTCTATGGTGTTTCATTCCCAGATAAAAAGCAAATGACTGCTCATTTGCAATTTTTAGAAGAAGCTGCCAAGCGAGATCATCGAAAAATTGGTATGGAACAAGAATTGTTCATGTTCCATGAATTATCTCCAGGTAGTGCCTTCTGGTTGCCACACGGGGCAAGAATTTATAATGCTTTACAAGAAAATTTACGAAAAGAATATAGAAAGAGAGGTTATGAAGAAGTTATTACCCCAAATATGTATAACTCCAAATTGTGGGATGTTTCTGGTCACTGGGCTAACTACAAGGATGATATGTTTGTCTTTGATGTTGAAAAAGAAAAATTTGCTTTGAAACCAATGAATTGTCCAGGTCATTGCTTGATGTTCAAGAACAGAGATCGATCCTATAGAGAATTGCCATGGCGTGTTGCCGATTTTGGTGTTTTGCACCGAAATGAAGCCTCTGGTGCTTTGTCAGGGTTGACTCGAGTTCGACGATTCCAACAAGATGATGCTCATATTTTCTGTAGAAAAGACCAAATTGCAGAAGAAGTTGCAGGTATGTTTGACTTTTTGAGTGAAATTTATGGCTCATTTGGATTCACGTTCAAATTGGAATTATCCACTCGCCCAGAAAAATATGTCGGTGAACTGGAAAGTTGGAATGAAGCTGAAGCTACCTTGAAAGAATGTTTAAATGTATCTGGTCATCAATGGGACTTAAATGAAGGTGACGGTGCTTTCTATGGTCCAAAGATTGATATTAAGATCAGTGATGCTTTAAGACGGTGGTTCCAATGTGCAACCATCCAATTAGATTTCCAACTGCCTTCACGGTTTGGTTTGAAGTTTAGGAACAATGATCAAGTTGTTGGTGATGATTCAAATAATTTTTATGAACAACCGGTTATGATTCATCGAGCTATTTACGGGTCTTTTGAACGAATGATTGGTATTTTAACTGAACATTTCTATGGTAAATGGCCATTATGGTTGTCTCCTCGACAATGTATTGTTATCCCAGTTGGTGTTAAATTTAACGATTATGCTCAAAAGGTTCGAGACTATTTCCACGACGCTGGCTTTTATAGTGATATGGACTTGGGTCCAAATACATTACAAAAGAAGGTTCGACAAGCCCAATTACAACAATATAATTTGATTTTTGTTGTTGGTGCTGAAGAAGAAGCTACTAACACCGTTAATGTTCGAAAGCGAGATGATGCTAATAAACAAGGTAAAACCGAAACTATTGGCTTGGAGGAAACTTTAACAAAGATGAGAACATTGGTTGAAAAAAAGAGCCAATTCGATGAAGAATTTTAGAATATTAGATTGATGATTGAGAAGAATAAATAATAACAATAAAAAAAAAAAATAAAAAAAAAAATTAATAATAATTAAATAGTTAATACGACACTATGATCTGGTAAGCTTACATACAATTTTGTAGAACTCTTATTCCACGATATTGAGCTGATGACATGTTCGCTATTATTAGGTGACTGGTATTTAGCCACAGCCCGTTCATTACCATTATCCACATTGCATTGCTGAATATTTTGAACATCCCATATGATTACCACCCCATCAACACCACCGCTGACCAAATATTTACCATCTGGTGATACTTCACAGCAGAAAATCGGCCCCTCATGTAGAGATAATACAGTTATTAGCTTGCCAATTTCAGCGTTCCAAATTCTAATAGTAGCATCTGCTGACGCTGAGGCAATTAAAGACCGAACGTTTGGACTCAAATTAGCCATTGGCGGCTTTATCCACCGGACTGCCAACACTGATCCCTTATGTCCATCTAATGTAGATATCGGCAACGTCGATCGACCGTGCCAAATACGTACAGTATTATCGTCGGCTCCAGAAGCTAGTAAATGTGTTTCCTCATCGAAAACAACGGAATTAATAGCAGAAGTATGACCAGAAAACCTTAATACTGGGCCCCGATCACCAACTTTGTATATCATGATAATATTGTTTTCACCAGTTGTTGCATACGTTGTCCCATCTATCCATTCAGCATCTGTACCTGCCAGACTGTTACTAGTGTTAATATTAGTGTCTTCTGGAGTTGTATTATTTGTCGATGAATTATGTTCAAAGTTTTGTCGAACTTCTCCACTCATTGCGTCCCAAATAACCACCATGTTTGTACAGTCTACCGACATGATCAAAGTCCCTGAGGGATTCCATTTTAACACCAAAACTGGGGCGCGATGCAATAATAGTGAATGCCGCTGCTTACCTTCTGAATTCCATAATCTAATCTGTCCATCAAATATGGCCGTGGCTAATAAAGTACCAGCATTGTTCCAACTAACGGCCGTGACATCTCTTTCACGTTCTAATGAACTGTTATGATGTAACGTGTGTATACTACAATCTTTAAAAGTACTATCAAAATTTAATATCGATACTTTTAATTCGTTATCACCAACTGCCAAAATGTTATCCACAACGGGTGACCACTGGGACACCATTGTACACTCCATTATATAACATTTTTCCAACTCTCGTATCCTTGATTGTAATGAGTTTTCTACCTGGACTGATTTTACGTCTTGTGAATCTTTAATTGTAACACCATTTCCATTATGATTTTTGCCATTGGTCGTGCTACCATTTTCTAAGGCAGGTGGTTCCTTTTCCAACTCGCTATCACGTTCTAGCACGCTCATAAGATCATACATTTGACCATCCATCTTTGATATGCCCTCTTTGCGTATATGCGATTCAATTTCTGTTAGCTGGATCCCTTTCTGTACTAGTCGCACCAGCGTTCCTATCGGAGTCTTATTTCCCATGATGTCGTCTAGTTTATGAGCTTGTGATTCTTGTTGTAATGAAAACGTTGAGTATTCGAACCCTGACTCCTGCAAGTAGCGCCAAACTAAATAGTTCAGCTGCCTACTTGTAAGTGACATTGCTTCAATTTATTACTGTTGTGTTGGATTTAGTATTGATAGTAATCGAAACGTGATATCGAATTAAAGGATTTTCTTGTTGGTGAGGTTTTTTTTTTTTTTTTTTTTTTTTTTTTCTTCAATGTTTGAAAGTTACCAGTTGAACGTTGGGAGTTTTGAAGTTTTGTATCTTTTTTCATACGCAAAAACGCGCTGTTGGCACCGAATTATTTGTACCCAACGTGGGTCAAAAGGGTGTCTTGAGGAATTTGAATTATTCACTATTCATGATAGGGAATTAAACAATCGACTTATCGGTTGTATCGATGGTATCATTTTAGTTTTTTTCTTTCTTTCTCAACCGTACTGGCATTATAAGTAGTATCATATTATTAATGCATCTAGTTTACCATCAAAGACCGAAATGGAAATCATGACGTTGATGAAGCTGATGACTTAGCGTGATATTCGTGGCCTAACCTATACAAAGATGGGGTTTAAAGATGCATTTGGGGTTAGTTTATTAAAACTTACTGCGGAATCAACGTTCAACTTTTTGAATACTGGTTATTTATGCTGACTTTCAATAAATGTGCTAAGTTTTATTATAGATTGTGAATGATCGGTGAACAAAGTGCGATTACGGTGGCTGTGAGATGATATTTCGGTTAACCCTAATCCGAACGCTACCGTCTACTCTCCGCAATTATAGCTATCAAATAGCCGATTGTTATCACTAATACAGAAGTACCCCTCATTGGAAAAAAATATAAAAGACAGGAAATTTCAGCTCTTTAAGGTCCAGATGGACAAACAATATATGAAAGGCTAACAGGAAAATGGCTCCGGAATATCAAACAAAAGATAGTGTACCCACTCAGCTATGGCTAGGCGATGACCAGTCATTAACCAGTGATCAAAAAGCGTTGGCAAGATTTGGTGTAAAGGGTCAAAATGCTGTGATTACTGGGGGTGGTCGTGGTATGGGATTGGATGCTGCATATGCATTGTTAGAGCATGGAGCTGATGGTATTTTCTTATTAGATATCAATGAAGGAAACCTCAAAAGCGCAGCAGGAAATTTACGAGATTTATATCCTTCTAGAACCATTGGTTACCAAAAGACTGATGTATCAGACGCTAATCAGGTTCAACTTGCAGTTCAGGCAGCGTCGGAATCACTCAAAACAGTAAATATTGTGTTGTGTTTTGCTGGTATTGTAAACTGTAAAAGCATCGAAGACCACACACCACAAGAGTGGGCTAGGGTAATGAATATAAATTCAACTGGTACATTTTATACCACCAAATATTTCGGCGAATTCATGATTTCGAAGGGGTATAAAGGGTCGATTGTTTTGATTGCATCTATTGCAGGTCATGGCTGCCTATTCCCACAGCCCCAGATCGCCTACAATGCATCTAAATCAGCAGTTATAAGTATGATGAAAAGCTTTGCTTGTGAATGGGCCCAACACGGTATCAGAGTTAATTCGATTTCACCTGGTTATATGGATACAAAGCTAAATGAAGGCGAAGGGTTGATGGTTCATCGAGATATTTGGTACGAACGAACACCATTGGCTAGAATGGGCGAACGAGGCGCATTGAACGGGTCACTTATGTTGTTGGTCAGTTCTGCCGGTAGTTTTATAACAGCGACAGATATGTTAGTGAGTGGTGGAATACACAATATTATATAAAATTTGTACAGCGGTTGGTGAAAAATTCGTTGTTGCTATTGCATCTTAGAGTACAGCTAAGCATATATAACCAATGAGACCTTTTTTCATTTAAATATATCATCAATGGATATATCTTTCCTTGAGGCCTGAGCTCACGCGTGTGTTAGATATATTTACTGGCCGAGACTACATAATTAGCTTCAAATATTTATAAATGTACATATTTATTATAACATAGGTTGATTGTACGAAAAAACTGGCCAATTAAATCGACATCTATACAATTAATCTACTATCTGGTACTACCAGTATAAATATCAATTACCCAAATGTTGCTAACTGAATACTGTTATAGTCTTTTGTGTTGGTTCTAATTATTCTGATAGATGTCCTGAAATCCAATTTCGTTCAGAGCTTAAATAGTTATTAGTCTACACACGCGTCATACAATGCATATTATTACTTGTTCAGAGGCTTACTATGATTCGGGCGGAAGTTTCTTGTAGCTGTTATACGAATCACCAACTTAATACTCAAAATCCAAAATGTCTTAGCTCTATAGTTTAAAAACAATTTCTAGTTCAATTTTATAGGATTTACTATTTTGTCCGATTCGCAGTGACCAGTTTGGGGATCCTCTCCCAATGTAACACCAACACTGTTACTAAAGCATGAGTCACCAAGACGTTGGATTTAGTACCCCTCATTTTTTGTATATACATATATATATAAAATTCTTTGAGTTTGTCGAAGTTTTTCTTATCTTTCTTGACTAGCTAATCATCTTTTCTTGTTGACTATATATTTATTTTATCGATTTTTCAACAAAATAACGATCAGATTGAAATGACAATTCCAAACAATGAATATCGGTTTTTAGGTCCAACTGGATTGAGGGTTTCTTCAATCTCACTTGGTGGTTGGATCACATTTGGTGCAGGTCAACAAGTCAGTGATAGTAAAGCATTAGAGATCTTTGATAAAGCTTACAAATCTGGTGTCAATTTTTTTGATTTTGCAGAGGAATATGGCTCTGGTTCATCTGAAGCGTGTTTTGGAAAAATTCATAAACAACTAGGCTGGGAAAGAGATACATTTGTACTGTCCACCAAACTATTCTGGGGACCGAATAAAGATAATGTAAACAAACTCGGGCTATCAAGAAAACATATCATGGAAGGTGCTAAAGCAAGTTTACAAAGATTACAGGTGGATTATGTTGATGTTATCTACGCGCATAGATCAGACAAATATACTTCAATGGAAGAAATCGTTCGTGCATTCACTCAATTGATCAATGATGGTAAAGCTTTTTACTGGGGTACTTCAATGTGGAGTGCTTTTGAAATTGAGCATGCATGTCATATTGCTACCAAATTCAATTTGATTGCACCAGTTGTTGAACAACCTCTCTATAATATGTTGGATCGAGATAACTTTGAAAGAGAACTGGAACCAATATTCAAGCTTTACAATTATGGATGCACAGTTTTTTCACCGTTGGCCACAGGGTTATTAACTGGTAAATATACCGATCCTTCCAATACCCCAGAAGACTCAAGGTATTCGAAAGAACAGCGGAAGAAGGATCCAATGATTGCAAAAAAGTTCGATGAAAAGTTCGATGAACAGAATTTAAAAGTTGTCAAGAAGCTCCAAGTTGTTTGCGATCGACTAAACGTTAAAATGTCTGCGTTGGCTTTGGCATGGATTTTGAAGAATTCAAATGTGAGTACTGTTATAACTGGGGCTTCAAAGCCAGAACAAATTGAGCAAAACTTGGAAGCATATAATGTTTTGCCATTATTAAGTGACCTAGTTATGACGGAGCTGGAAGATATTTTAAATAATAAACCAAGTCAATCTAATGATGCTGGTCGGCTAGGTGATTTTTAGTGTGACTGTTGTAACCTCCCATAGTACTTAATTTTTAAATAACTCTGATCAAACGGTCGTATGTTCATGCATCACGATTGCTCTCAACTTGAATCATCGAATACGAAGCAAAAAAAAAAAAAAAAAAATCAAGCGTAAATTGCTAACGTGGATTTTTATTATCAGATACAAAAAAAGCTTACTTAGCGCACTGCCGCAACACTGCGCATTAGAGTGACGGCAATACAAGCTAGCATGTACTTATAGTCCCAACAATAACCCCCCGCTTCCACAATTTCGAGATAGATATTACTGATTGACTGAAAATGGGTGGTAACAGTAGTAAAGTCACTCTACAGGATAAAGGAATTCTAGAGCTCAAACTTCAAAGAGATAATATCAAAGCTTTTCAAAAGAGAATACGCGTGGTTTTGGATCGTGAACATGAAATAGCCAAAGAATGTATGAAAAAAGGGGATAAACGACGGGCGTTGTTGGCATTAAGGTCAAAAAAGTATCAAGAAGAAATGCTTGAAAAAACTGATCAGCAGTTGTCAAACTTACAGGAGCTTACAAGTAATATTGAGTTTGCGTTAATTCAGAAAGATGTCATGTATGGGTTGCAAGAGGGATCAAATGTTTTGAAAGAGCTAAATAAAGAAATGTCGTTGGAAAAAGTCGAAAAGATTATGGATGAAAGTCATGAGGCTGTTGCATATCAAAATGAAGTCTCTGACTTGCTGGCATCAAGAATTTCTAACAGTCAAGAAGATGAAGTCCAAGAGGAATTGGAAGAAATGGAACGACAAGAAATGGAAAGACAACGTATTTCAAATGTTAAACCAGAAGATTTACCAAATGTACCAAGAACAGAATTCAAAAATCATCAAGAAAGGGAAGACGAAGAAGAAGAACCTGAACGACGAGAAGAACAGCATGCAATACCAGCTTGAGTTATAGAATTAAAAATTCATGGATGTATGCTTATATGTTTCAAACTTTATTTAATACTGTTAGATTAACGTACTTGTCATAATGAATAATTTATTAGAGATAAAAAAAAAAAAAAAAAACCGGAAGGAAAAAGAAAAAAACATTCCATTATTCTAACTAATAGAATGTTGAACCAAGAATGAGCTATATAATAACAGTTTGAAGATAGCCAAAGAAGCTGGGGACAATCATGGCTGGCGAAGCAAGCATACAAGATAGGCCATATGATATCGATAACCTGAACTATTTATTTGAAAGTTTCAACGTTCTGGCTGTGAAAGCGTTAGGGGATCCAGCTGACGGAGCTTTAAGAAAAAATACATTAGCTGGAAGTAATATAGTTGTTGGATAAAAAGTCGACGAAGAATTTATAACTAAATATGGACCTAGAAACTTAACTTGTAGAGGTATGATAAAAAAAGACAGTCATCTTCACGAAAAATGAGGTAAAAGCCTCAGCTGGTTTATAAGCTTAGAAAAATGGCATTTTGTATGGGTTGGACAAGCTTTATGCAGACCAGGCAGCATTATCGTATATACAACAACAGCCGTCGGCTCAAAAAACTAGGATTTAAAAAAAAAAAAAATTTATAGCCCTTGAACGATAAAATGTTGCACCACCCAATAAATCGAAACATCGTATTATTGTGACAACAAAATCACCATTTGAATTGGTCACTAATTGCAATAAGAAACCACAAGTGGTTGTATGGGGGAATTTTTGGCAGTGATTTATTACAATATTAGCTGCAACTAGAGGAAATATAACTTTTTATATCAACGAGGAATAGTTTAATGATGGATACGATCGACTGACTGGAAAGGGAAGAGGTGTAGTTAATAAAGTTTTAATTATACTCAGAGATTGGAGGTTCAAAAGCTGCAATACAATTGATGATACTGTACTGGAAATTGTGGTCAATTCATATGAGTCCATTGCTGAATCTGACTATTGGTTAGATAGAGTTCCTGGTGTTCGAACTGTGATTGAGCATTTAAAGGACGAAATTGAAGATGTTGTCATGCTAGCTTGTGAAAATTTATAAGAAAGTAGACTTTTCTGAATTCAGAGTGCTATTTTCATGCAAGAACTTAATTCACAATAAAATCTCACGATCTCGGAGGGTAAAGCCGCACCATTTTATAAATTTATATTAGAACTGGCACGGCACGTTTTACGCTGGCTAACCTATCTATATTATTGCAACGCGTGAAAACGCTGACAAAAGGTTGAAGTAGTAAGTAAGTGAGCGCTATAGCCTGTAGCGCGCTGTCCCTTTTTCTTTTTTACTTTTTTTTTTTTTTTTTTTTGAAAAATTTCAAGCCCATCATCGCTATTGAATTTTAATCTTTTTTTTTTTTTTAATCTTTCCAAACAATAAAGACAAAACGTTAACATCGATGAAACGGCTTACTTCTGAACAGAGGATAGAAGAGGAAATTCAAAATATAGTGCGTAATTATTTTGAAGATGAAAAAGAGGCTACTGGCGAATTAATGCTGGATTTACTTCGGAAAGAACGACCTGAAGTTATTGCACGAGGAATTCAACAACAAGTGAAATTTCAACGAAGAAAATTGTCATCTATTATTAACACAGTTGAAAAGACTATCAAAGCTATGAGGAAAGTAGAAAGAGAAAATGGAGCTAATAATGTGCCTAGCGAGCCAGAGCCAGAAGATGGAGACACCGATAACATGATGGTTGTCACTAACACTAACCAGCAAAATAAAGCTGTAGTTGGATTATGGGGTGTTAATCAACCAACATCAACAAACACGACGGATGCTAATACCCCCACTGCTTCTACTCCTGTTGCCGCCACAGAGGATGAAAATAACGAAACTAGTAACGAAAAAGAAGAACAATCACATCAATCAGCAAAGAATGAACGAAAAAGAGGCAGAAAGGATGGTAAAGAACCTAGAGCCAAGCGACAGAAAGGTAAGTTGATACATATATTTAATTTGATAAGAGAGCAAACTAACATTATAGTAGAAGAGAGAAAGTCACAAATGTCTATCACACTGAATGATCTGGGTGGAATTGATGATGTTATTAGTCAAGTTTTGGAATTAATCGCAATGCCAATGGCTAGGACTGATATTTATAAACATATTGGTTGTGATATTCCAAGAGGTGTTTTACTTCATGGACCACCCGGTTGTGGTAAAACTATGCTTGCCAACGCATTAGCCAACGAATTGGGTGTACCGTTTATTTCAGTCTCGGCTCCTTCTGTCGTTAGTGGTATGAGTGGGGAATCAGAAAAAAAATTAAGAGATATTTTCGACGAAGCAAAAAGTTTGGCACCTTGTCTTATATTTTTGGATGAAATTGATGCTATTACTCCAAAACGAGAATCTGTTCAAAGAGAAATGGAAAGAAGAATTGTGGCGCAGTTATTAACATCCTTGGACTCACTGAGTCTAGAGCAGACCGGTGGGAAACCAGTCATGATAATTGGTGCCACTAACAGACCAGACTCTATAGACCCTGCATTAAGAAGAGGCGGTAGATTCGATGCCGAAATCTGCATGACTGTTCCTGATCAAGAATCAAGAATGCAGATTTTAAAAACTATTACCTCTAAATTGAAGTTACAAGGTGATTTTGATTTCAAAAAACTGGCGAAATCAACTCCAGGGTATGTTGGTGCTGATTTACAAGCGCTAGTAGCTGCGGCTGGTGCTCGTGCTATCAAGCGAATTTTCCATAACGTCGCTGATGGCAATGAAAGTAAAGATGAAAATGAAATGGAAATTGATGGATACGAGTGTGAAAATATAACGAATGCGAAATCCCCGGCGAAGGAAAATGAAGTTTCAAGGTTTTTAAGAAAACACAGCGAGCCATTGACTGCTGAGGAATTGGCACCTTTGAGCGTAACTGTTGAAGATTTCGAAGCCGCGATACCAACTGTTCAGCCAAGTTCCAAACGTGAAGGTTTCACTACGGTTCCTGATGTTACTTGGAATGATGTTGGAGCTATGAAACCAATTCGGGAAGAGCTAGAATTCGCTATTGTTGAGCCTATTAAAAATCCAGAAATGTATTTCGATATTGGTGTCACTGCGCCGTCAGGGGTTTTGTTGTGGGGACCCCCAGGTTGTGGTAAAACTTTGTTGGCAAAAGCTGTGGCTAATGAATCTCAGGCAAATTTTATTAGTGTTAGAGGCCCAGAATTGTTGAACAAGTACGTTGGTGAATCGGAAAGAGCGGTTAGGCAGGTTTTTGTCAGGGCCAGGGCGTCAAAACCATGTGTGATCTTTTTTGACGAATTAGACGCACTGGTACCAAAGCGTGACGACGTCAGTTCTGAAGCTTCATCAAGAGTTGTTAACACCTTGTTGACTGAGCTGGACGGTGTTGGAGATAGAAATGGTGTTTATGTCATTGGCGCCACGAATCGAAGAGATATGGTTGATCCTGCAATGATGAGACCTGGTCGATTAGATAAGCAGTTATTTGTAGAGCTACCAGATGCAGAAGAACGATTGGATATATTGAGAACTGTTTCAAGGAATTCTCCATTATGCGATAGTATTTCATTGGAAGTAATTGCCCATGATGAAAGGTGTAGAAACTTCAGTGGTGCAGATTTGGCTTCTTTGACGAGAGAGGCCTCTGTTTGTGCATTGAAGAGGCAATTGAAGGATAGAAAATTGGGTATTTCTAGTAATAATAACGTGTTGGTCACTGTCCATGACTTTGAAGAGGCATTTGGAAAAGTTAAGCCAAGTGTCTCTGACAGTGAACGCAAAAAGTACCAACGGATGAGCATGGAGCATTAGTATGTAGTAAATTCATTAAATATCTTACAACTTTATAATGCAGTAATCGAAAATATCTATGTTTTGTATGTAAAGGTTGCAATAACGGCTCTGTTGAATCTCTAACTGCCATAATGGACCTAATATTCGGTATAGGAAGAATGCAGAGTATGCTATCCAAAATTGAACAAGCAACGTATAACTCCACTCAATAAACAAAATTATAGCAGTAATAAACCTGAAATTCATAGGTTAGTCTCGCGTTTATTAGGAAAGTGTATACCAATAAGCTGGATTTTATTGCATTTTAGAGATATAACAGGTATTTGTGCATGTATTAGTTACTTCATATTTAATATTTATTTGCACATATTTGCTTTATATACAAAATAATGAGTATTTGATCGGTTCTGACCTTGCATATAAAAAATATAAATATACCTCCATCAAAGATACTAAGAAATAGCGCAAATCAATTTGCAATATATATATATATATATATGACATAATGGTTCAGGTGAAACGTTCTGTAAAGTTAATTCATCAATGAATATAAATTATTAGTAATAGATTTAAATGCCAGTAATATCTAACAATAAATGTATAGGCCAATAAGATTACCGGACCAACTTATAAGATGGGATATAAAAATACGTAACTTTCAATGCGGTTACATCACCTGAGAATTTACATATTTATTATGTAGAATCACTTATCATGTGGTAGCTAGGATGGTAAGCTTGATTTATGGCTACCTGACAGAAATATGTATAGAGCAATGACTATATAGTTTTAATTTTACGTAAGCGCTGATCAAGAAGGAACCATTTATAACATTAATGCTTCTCTACTACTCGTGAAATTTCATGGAAATAACGTTGTGTCGAATCGAACAAGCCCGCCGAAAAATATTAGTTTTAGAAAACATAGTGTACACGGTTGAGGATAGCTAGGTGTAGGTTTAAGTTGATACAATATTAGTGAGAATCCACGGCTGAAAAACTTAAGATTTAAGATGTACTGACTCAATATCCGAGCGCGATGCTAACACCCTTATCGATCACCCATGTTTCGCTATCGTAATATATAGCAGTCGCAAGTTTCTAAATTTAACTAAAAAATCTGATCAGTTCAAGATAGGTTTTGAATGTACAGCTGAGATATATATAGGCAACGCTGGCTTAATGCCAATGTTATTGATTATATTACCTCAGAAAAATGGTTAAAGTTGTCGGATAAAATAATATTGTAGCTTCTGATAGGTATGGAATAAAATAAAGTATATATAGTACCCCTTAATACAGGTTAATTTGTATTTATGCAATCGACTTTAAAACCACGGATACATGTTTGAATAAACTAAATGCATATATATATGTTTAACATCCACCGAAGTATATATAAGACTATAGATACCTTCGACATATTGGTTTGATTAATCTATACTTAAAAGCTATAAAGTATTTATCTTATCACTATAACTCTTATAATATAAAGATTTCCAGCTATAGAATGTGTATTAAATTATTGGTCGGATATTCATTTCCGAATGCCGCATTTATGATGAAAAAGATCGATATGAATACAGATTTTTTTTTTTTTTACTACTACATAGTCAAGCGTTATATATACATATACACCTTTCCTATTTAATAAGATCGTAATTAGGAAGTGCCATTTATTTATTAGATGTCGAACATCATGAAGCACAACCAGTCCCGTCCCATACTAGCATCAGATACTGTCCATACACCGCTTATGAATGTATCGATAGCAATAAAAAAAGAAAGCACCAGTTCATCCTGCAAGTACGTATATAATAAAAAATGATAGTAAATATATATAGTGTATGCACACCGTTTCCGGTTTCGCGATCGAAAAAAATTATAGCAAACTGTACGAAAACTTATCTCATAAAAAAAAGGTGAGAATTTAAAAAATGACACCTGTGGGATTCGAACCCACGCCTCTATCGAGATTCGAATACTCATGATAACATGAAAGATAAATTAATCTTGAGTCGAACGCCTTAGACCAACTCGGCCAAAGTGTCTTCCGATTGATGTAATTGTCAGACCCTCAGAAGAATAGATGTGGTTAACATATCCGCTCTACTTCCACTTTGACGCAGCACGTTTCAGGTTCGACTCCCCTGTGTGGTTTTTCAACGCTACGGCGTTTTCCACCTTCCATCAATTCTGGATATTATTCACCATTCCAACCTCAGCATTACACCTCACAATACATTACACCTTACAAACACTACTCTTATATGTATCACTTAGTAATAAAGATATAGTATGTTAAATATATTAT
>JAJLUN010000121.1:0-50315 GCA_030564365.1 Blastobotrys arbuscula | reverse complement strand
TTTTTTTTTTTTTTTTTTTTTTTTTTAAAACTCCTTTTTTTTTTTTTTTTTTTAATTATTATTTATTATTATATATAATTTTTTTTATTTTTTTTTCTTTTCTTACAACATCACAAAAAACATATATTTACTACTACAAACTACACTCTTTCTTCGAGACAAACACGAATTATTTTATATTTCACGATATCTTTTTATTTTCTTCTTTTTTAACAATAATAACTAATATTTTTATGGATTTTTTTTTTTTTTTTTTGACTATAATACCGGTAGTCTAATACCAATTACAACACAATTCTTTTAAAAAAAAAAAAAAAAAAATTAGCTGCTAAACAGAACAATATTATTAATCAAACAAACAATGGCAGAGCATGTAAATGTGCCGCCTTCTCCAACCACAACATCAAGTAATAACAATCAAGAGAACAAATTGGCATCAATAAATGTACCCAAAGCATCATCACCATCATCAGCGACCAATAATTTATCGTCTGCACAATTATTAGCTCCACAACAACCCAAGTCACCAGCTCTGTCTGCTAGCGCCCATCAGTCATCTTCATCATTACCAAACTCCCCGCAATCACCTAGTATCCCCCAATTCCAATCAGCATTGTTATATACCCAAGTTCGAGATTTTGCATATCCTACATTCCATCCTTTGCATTATGGTGTGCCCCGATCTGAATTCCCAGATGAAAATGGTGAAGAAATTTTAGACGACGACGATGAGGGGGAAAACTACCGGCCTGCCCCTGGTGATGGCCCACCATGGCAAGAAGATGAAGATTTGGTGAGTCCAGTAGTGACTGACCATCTACATGAGGGGGTAGACGGTGATAGGTACTTGAGCAGGGAGTATGAGTTTTCAGTGTCCAGTGCAGATGAAGTGCATGGCAGAGCCATTGCGTTGTTTGATTTCGAACCTGAGAATGAGAACGAGGCCCCGTTGAGAGAGGGGCAAATTATATGGGTTAGTTATCGGCATGGTCAAGGTTGGCTGGTTGCAGAAGTTAATTCTGAAACTGGTGAAACAGGGCTGGTTCCAGAAGAATACGTTGAAATTATTCCTTTAGAAGAGGCAAGGAGATTGCAGCTTTTACAACAACAACAATTACAACTGCAGCAAGAGCTGGGGGAAGAGCCGGAATATGAAGAGACAAATGATCCAATGAATAATGATACTAATAACAATAATGATTCCAACATTCTTAATACTAATACTAATAATGCTAATGATTTAATTAATAATACTGAACCTAATGATGATAAAGCTGCGAGTGAGGATAAGGAAACTAGTGAAAGTCTTGAAAAGTTGAGTTTGAATAGATGATAGTTTATTAATAAGATTAATTGAAAAAAAAAAAAAAAAAAAAAAAAAAAAAAAAAAAAAAAAAAAAAAAAAAAAAAAAAAAAAAAAAAAAAAATTGAATAATAAAAAGAGTAGAGTTTATGCTATATCGCTGTTTAAGGATTAGCAGGAATTCGATTTCTCACTGGAGATGATGGCAATGATTTGATATTTCTAATCATCAATTGCCCCAGTTCAACTAACGGGTGAAGACGATAGGGAACGCTGATAACCCCGAGAAGTTGATGTTGATGGCTCGTTTGTTTCAATTGGTACATCATCTGCTCGTTCAACTTGTTGATTTGCAATAGATCCTTCTTGTTGAATTAATGCTGAAGTGGGACTTAATGGACCCAACTCTACTCTTGTAGGTTGTACATTCAAAATGGGGCCTTGGTATGGAGGTGGTGGTGATCTATACCTCACATGTCTCCCTAGCCGGGTATTACCCCGTCTAAATGTATTATTCGTCCCTCTATCATTATCAGGATGGTTCTCATTAGTAGCTGCCTCATATGTCGGATCATCAGCCGGGACGTATATTATCCTATTGATAACCTTCTTCAAAAACTTGTTTGATTGATCTAAAAAAGTCCATAATAACGTAAAATGAGTTAAAAAGCACACATCGATAATAATTTCTGTAATTGTTAATTTTGCAATTTCAGAAATACCCAAAAGATTCAATAGCTTGTTTCTTTTTATATATATAATACCGTGGCCCCATTGTAGAAACAATGCTACTAATAAAATTATTAAAAGCATTTTTGGGAAAGGGATAGGTTTTCTAATCGTCCAAATCGATTGCAAAACTGTATTTGGGTATCTGGTAACTTCAAACACATCGCAATAATCTTTAATTTCCCCTTGGTATAACCATTTAAAGAGAATTCCAACTAGTATATGTGAAATCCAAAAGATAACAGGATAGTTGTGCAAAATCAATCGATCATGTCCTTCAGGTTGTTGAGATCTATAAACGGTGATAAAGATATCAAAACTGATAACCAGAATATATGCCACTAGAAATATAAAATCTCGGTGCGATGCCATCCCGATAGCCTTTAATTGAGCTTCTAATCTGATATCTGCTTCAGATTGTGGTATACAATTATGTGTAAAATTACTGTCATCAGTTGCGGTATTTGCATTGGTCCCCTGTGAACCATTTGTTCCTCGAGTTCTTGATCTGGTCCTACCGGGTCTGGCTGCTAGACGAGTTGTAAAGATCGGGATTGTGTTAGTAAAGTGTTCCATATTACTGGTATGTCTATTATTATTGTTTCCGTTGGTATCATTGATATCATTGTTATCGTTATCATTTATATCGTTCATATCATTGGTATCAGCGTGATTGTTATCAACAATAATATTCAAGTTTGCATTTGCATTTCTATAAGCGCTTCCACCAATCTGATTTCCACGCTGATCCAATTGATTCAAATCGATATCTTCAAACTGGTCATCTCTATTAGCGCCAGAAACCATAATTGTTATACTCGCAGCTTAGCGCAAAAGCTTCCAAAATTCAAAACAAGAATAGGATCTTTGTAAATAAACTATAGCAAATGATAGTGATTTAGTTGGTGAGCTGAGGAAAAAGATATGAATATAAACAAAAGGGGGTATATATTTAGCAATGTCTGTAGCTAAATTATCTTGGATTTAAAGTCAAGTTAGAGAAGGGGGAGGGGGGTAAATTTTAAAAGTAAACAAAAAAAATTGTATATATTTTTTCTGTTTATATTTAAATATAAATCAATTGTTGGGGTAAATAAAGATATATATAAAAGCCACATACCTAAATAAGAATTAATAAACAAATAACTGAATCCACAAAAATAATAATTAAATAATGTTATAGTGTTAAAAGGTCAAAAAGTTAATATATTTCACATCCTTGTATTGTCTGATAACTATTTACAGATCCAAACCTTTGTTTAACAGCTTGAGTGCCAACGCTTATAAACTTCAAAACACGGAATTGGTATCCATATCGATTATTTTCTTAACTACATTAAAGGGAAAAATTGAGCCGCACCGTCTAGAAACAAAGTTTAGACAGAGGTTTCAAATCTTGTCATTGCACAACAACCTAGATTTGGACGGCCATTCTAACTTTAAAAAGATAAAGCAAAAAAAAACAATATAATAGAAATCAATAACAAGAAATTTTGAGTATAATTTCGGCTCTATTTTAGAGAATAATGTGCTTCAATTGTGTGCTTGATATACCTTTTCAGCATGTAAAAAACAAAAACAAAAAAAAAGCATAATATGAAAAGTTCAACTTAAGTAAATTTCCATATAGGGACTCAAAAGTTATTTTATATCTAACAAAGAGATCAACTAATTTTCTTTGCCCCTGATTTTCACAGCACATGAACCAACAAAAAATTTACAATTGCAATTTTCATAATACTCTATTCTAATTGATCTTTAAAAGGTACCTCAATTCTGCCATTTCCTAGAATTTCAATCTGATTTTTTTCTACCTACCTAAAAGTTTTTAAAAAAATAACAAAACCAATATGAATGAAATCATTGCTGACAACGGGCCATCTATGATGAGCTCTGCTAGACCGTCTGCTACTGGTATGGCTGTTGATGAAGCTGCTAACGCTTACTCATCTCAATTGAATATGACTGATCGTTATATGAATGAAACCAGTGGTGGTATTAGCGGCGAACCAATGGCTGTCACCGTTGCAGCGATTGCAAAAAGCGAAGAATACAAAGAAGCTTCCCCAGCAAGACCAGCACATGGCCGAGCTATGACGCCTGACCTAAGGCCAGCTGAGCAACCCCCAAGTGAATACCGAGACAAGTTAAACATTCCATCAGCTCGATACCAGCCAAATTATTACAGTAACAAGGCTCAGCAACAAGAGCAAGCTGTTCAAGGACAAGTTTCTCATCGACGACGACTGCCTTCCCAAAACCAACAGTTGTCCCAAAAGCAACGGTTGAGATACAATTACTCATCTGGAATGGTTGATAAACAAGATCCTGTCCCAGTAGAGAATTTGGAATAGCCAGCAGACGGTATTGACTACGGTCCTGCAACTCCAACTATGGATGATCAATTAACATAAGGTGAATCAACTGATCCTACTGCTGAATATGATCAAGATGACATTGAACCTAAAAGAATGCCAAAGAAGCAACGAGTTGGTTCTAAAAGAGTTCGACTTTATTAGGGGAGGAGAAAAAAAAATATTGTTTTATAGTTTTAAATTAAGACTTAAATAACATTATGTGATCTAATAAATTTTTTATTTTTTATTTAGTCGTCTAATCCACCCAATTCTTCATTATCCTCTGGTTCTGAGTCTGAGAAGTCATCATCACCAACTTCAGGAACTTGAGAAATAATATCTTGTGCACTTTTTGCCATTTCTGGATCAACTTCCATATGCTCTGAAGGTTCAGTCAACATTGTCAATGATTCGCGCGCACCTGCGGCGTGACGAGCCGCAATCCGCGGATTTTTATTACCATCATCTTTTTCCTGTTCTTGTAAGAATAAATTGTAATGAGCCAATCCATTTAAATAATATGCATCACTAACAGAATCGTCAATCTTATTAATCAATTGTGTAATATCCAAGACTTCTTCCAACAATGCCGTTTCTAACATGCATTGTGATAATTTGATCAACATTGATAAATCTTCCGGTGATGTGTTGCTATTGTTAGTAGAATATAATTGCCATGCTTTAATCAACGCTTCTTTAGCATCATCCAATCGTCCTTGTTGAATTCGAATCGACCCTAATAATGACCAATTCTCAGTCAAACTATCATCAACCATCATTGCTTCTGCAATCAACCGTTCACACGCTTGTTCCGCTTCTTCTTCTTCTTCACATAAATCAGTCATCCAAATTTCAATCATCCCGCAAATACCTTCACACATTTTCTTTCTATAAACTTTCAACTTTTTTTCATCATTTTCATTATTAATATATTGTCTTAATACGTTTAACCCATTTTCAAAATGTGCTAGCCCTTCAGCACCACCACATAACTGTCCCAGCCACATGAACTTTTCTACACCTTTTTTACCTTCTGGGTCTAACTGTGCTGATTTTTCGAATAATACATATGCATTCTGTGGTTCAGCATTTTCTATATATGCCTCACCTAAAATTTGTAATAAAGGTGCTTCGTTTGGCAGTCGTTCACACTCAGGTATTAGAAAGTTGACTGCCTTATCTGGCTCACCTGAGTCAATTAAGTTCCTTGCTTGTTCTATTAATGAATCCATAGTGGTAATTTATAAAATGCTGATGTCTAAAGATGAAAAATTTTATACCCAAAAAAAAAATAAAAATAAAAATACTGGTGATATAAAATAATTTTTTTTTTTTTTTTTTTTTTTTTTTTTTTCGCGCGACGCTGTAAATCTTAAGTCTTTTCAATTCAACCATCACTACATTACGAAAAAAAGGCTATAAACTTTTTTTTTTTTTCAATTTTTCTTTTCGTATTAAGAGCATAATGGATAATAAAGAAGAACAACAACAAGAATTAGAAATCTTGGAATCAATTTACCCAGATGAGTTAGAAAAAAAATCAGACACAAAGTTTAACATCCATTTGGCATTAGAAACTAAACCACGAAAGTTTCTGGTACTTGAAGTTGAATATCCTGACGAATATCCAGAATCAGCTATACCTATCCTTTCTGTAGATGTAGGGGATGGGTCATATTTAAACATTGAAGATGAAGAGGAAGAAGAAGAAGATGAATTTATAATAAATCAAGAATTTGCAAAATCCGATTTGAAAGATTTTAGAGACATGCTTAACACCAATGCAGAAGATAGTATTGGTATGGCTAGTATATTTACTCTTGCCTCCTTATTAAAAGATAGCGCGGAAGAAAAATACAATGAAAAACTTAATGCAGTTGAAAAGCAACGTGAGAATGAAATCTTAGCTCAAGAAGAGAAGGAGAATGAAAAGTTCAGAGGTACTCCGGTTACTTTAGAATCTTTTGCTGAATGGCGCAAGAAATTTAGAGAAGAATTCAAATTAGATGATAAAGAAAAGAATAAATCTACTAAATTAACAGGTAAAGAAATCTTTGAGCAAGGTTTGAACAAGGATGATGATGAAGACGATGAAGATTTGGCTAATGATATTACCCAATTGAATGTTTAAATAAAACCTATATACTAGAGATAAAATGGTAATTAAAAAAAAAAAAAAAAAAAACACAAAAAAAAGAAAACTAGAAACTTTTTAACTTTTTTTATAAAGACAATAAATCATCAACATGGCCTTGGCTTTGATTTTGACCACCCTGTGGCTGAGATGATTGTCCTTGATTATTGTTTTGATTGTTAGGAGTATTCCCCCACATGCTGTTTTGAACTGATTTTTGTTGCAAAGAACTGAGCGAACTCTTTGAGTTGTCAGTGACTGGTTTTGGTCTGACTGATTTGGATGATGCTGCAGTCCATAATGATCCAAAAACATCATCTTTTTTATTGTTATTTTTGGTAGAAGAAGATGTAGTTGAATTCAATGATGAAGAACTGGCATTAGAAACCATAGAACTACCTGGAGTATTGAGATTGGTTTTATATGCCAAATTATTGGACAGGGCACCACTAGGGCTAGTTAATGGAGGTGTATTGTTTTGCATTGATAAGCCACCTAGTATATTGTTATTAGGCATTTGCATTTGCATTTGCATTTGAGTTCGTTGTAGTTGTGGTTGCTGTGGTTGCTGTTGTTGTTGCTGATAAGGTAAAGTTTGAGGTTGGTTGAATAACCCGGTGATTTGATCTTTGGTAGACATTGATGTATTGGCAGGAGTAGATGCACTCTGGAAATCATCAAAATCATCATCATTAGTGTTAGTATTATTAGCAGCAGTAGTAGTTGATGCATGTTGAGGGGCACCAAAATCATCATCATCATCATCAAATGAAATGATATCTTCAACAGGTGGTGGTGGTGGCTTTGTTTCAGTTTTGACAGGTGGAGGAGCTCTTTTTGATGAGGAGCTTTCGGCAACTTCATATTCTTCAAAATCATCGTCATTATTACTATACCCAGGACCACTGTAATTAGAACCGTTAAATCCACCACCATCACCAAATATTCTATTTTCATACCCACCGCTCCCAAATTCCATACCATCACCAGCACTCATTCCTCCCAATGCATCTGATCCAAATCCACCATATTTTTTACCAGTACCACCAAATCCACCACTACCCATACCAGCATACTTATCCTTATTAGATTTAGCCTTTCTTCGTTCTTGTCGAATTCTTTCTACATCTGATAACAAAGCTAACAATTCTTTTGCACGGTTTCGAATATTAATCCCTTGATCTTTACCATTATGATCAATATAATGGAAATGCTTCAACATATCGATAACAGCTGAATGGGATCTTGCATAATCCACTACTCTTTCACTTCCATTTTTCACCAAAAATTCCAATAATTGTAATGCTTTATAAATCTGTCGCCATTCTTCGGCTGTTTTTTCTGTGAATCTTTTATAAATCATTGGCATGATTTCATGGAATTGAGTATAAACATTGGTACCATCCGCAATTTCTTGCATGACTGTGCTACTGGCCCCCCATGGTTCATTATTCGTTGCTTCACGAACTTTGGCTTCCGTTTCAGTATAATTCATAACTGCATTTTGTGCCTTTCGTACGTATGCCTTGACATCGTACATGGTCAAATTAGAAATTGTATCCGATAATTTGTCCATCTTTTATTGATTATGATAAATTTGATGGGTTTTTTTAGTAAATTGTACAATATAGAAATGGTCTAAAAGCAGGAAAAAAGTGAAAGAGAGGAAAAAAAAAAAAAAAAAAAAAAGAGACACGTTTAACTATAACAAACAACCCAAGAAAGAAGAAAAAAAAACTATTAACTCTATGAGGTGAGGTGTTTTTAAGCTCTGTAAATAATCTCTGAAATTTAAAAAAAGCTGTGAATTCATGGAAATCTCGATTATTTTTCCCACTTCCGACGCTCCGGCCAGCCAAAACAAGATCCTTGCCGCCATGGCAGAAAATATTTCGTTGCTAGAGCGCTGGCGCCAAACAAAACAGTCCGAACCTCCGATCCGATCCGATCTAGCTGATGTAATATGATAAGATTATAATTAATGTTTAATGAATTGGATCAAAAACTGTAAATTAAACTTAATTAGAATAATAATTAACTATTAAGCTTAAACAATCAAGTTTAAATTTTTATTTATCTCCACAACGTTCATCTTAGCCTAGCGGTAAGTTGATTCATGTTCTACGGTTGCATCAGATAAAACCCCGGTATTTTTAATAAAAAATGCCCAAACTACAAGTAGTTCAAAAGTCCCAATTGAAAATTTCAATTGTTTTTTTTTTTCCCTCCATCAACAAAAAAATATACAAGTATTTTATTAAGCTCGCAGCGGGGGAACAGTTCCGTTACTTCTAACGCCCAGCGTCCGCTTGAAACCCATCTTTTTGTTTTTCTCCATCAGATACTCCACTAACATTCTTTTCTTTTCCTTTTTCTTTTTTTTTTTTCCTTTCTTTCCTTTCTTCTATTTTTTTTTTTTTAATAGCAAAATCACAATGTTCAGAAATACTTTACGACCAATCACTCAAATCTCTAAACGACAATTCTCTTCAGCTTCAATTGCCATGGGTAAAAACGTTTATTTCGATACCGCTGTTGACGGGGCCTCTTTAGGTCGAATCAGCTTCAAATTGTTCGACGACGTCCCAAAGACCACAGAAAACTTCCGAGCTTTGTGTACAGGTGAAAAAGGATTTGGTTATTCTGGATCTAAATTCCACCGAGTTATTCCTCAATTCATGTTACAAGGTGGTGATTTCACTCGGGGTAATGGTACCGGTGGGAAATCTATCTATGGTGAAAAATTCACAGACGAAAACTTTATTCACAAGCATGGACGACCAGGTTTATTGTCAATGGCCAACGCTGGTCCAAACACTAACGGTTCCCAATTCTTTATTACCACTGTCGCATGTCCTTGGTTAGATGGTAACCATGTTGTCTTTGGTGAAGTTACTGACGGTATGGATATTGTTAAGAAGATTGAAGCATACGGTTCAAGAACTGGTGCTACTCAAGGCACTATTACCATTGAAAAGTCTGGTGAATTGTAAAACAAAAAACAACATTAATTTTTTAAAACTTTGTAAATATTTTTTGGGTTTGAATAAATTATTGAATAAATAAAAAGACGTCTATTTTACCTGTGTTTATTCCAATTATCATCAATTGATTGGAAGCATATGCCTTTGTTATCACAGTATTGTTTCAATTGAGGTGTTGGGATCTTTAGATTCAAATCGTTGTAAACAAATGCATGGAATTCTTCAAACACTAAAGGTTCATATATTAATATTGTTTCCCACCATGATTTAGCTTCGATGTTGGTTTTTAAATGATGCGTGAGTTCTATTTCTAGTTGTGGTTGATAACTTAATAACAAATCTATAATACTCCGTTTGGTTCTCCCACCTTTTAATCCTCGTGTTTTGGCTATTTCTCGTAGTTCTGCTATTTTCATTGCTTTGTATTGCTCTTCCAATTCATTTGTTTGATTCGCTTCTATTGGATCAGCTATATCCAATGCACCTGGCGATAAAATCGATACAGGTTCAATATAATCATTCGATGGTAATGGGGTTTCTGGTACCGAACATACTGATTCATTATCCGACATGTATCCATCCTCGTCAATATCAGATAGCCCAGTTAAATCATATTCAAAGCTATTAATGATTGGATTTCCTATTGTTCTTGTTTCAGTTACTAGAATATCTTCTTCACCTTCAGAATCACTGACATGTGAGATTGGACTACTGTATTCTTGATATTGTTGACTTAAAGTATATTTGACTTGTATCTCCATAATACTATCATCACTTTGGTTGTTGGCTATAACTGTCCCTGAATCATCATCACTACTAATATATAATACGTCATTTTCTATTTCCAAATCATTTTGCAAATCATGCAATGTGAAAACGTCTTGCTTTGTCATTTCAGCCGGTGCTAAACTCGCTTCACTCCACAAACTATTTGTACTAGCAGTATTATTAGATAAATACCCTCGAAATTGCTGTTTGATTGGAATGTTAGAATATGTCAAGTCTGTTAAAGGATGTATTAATTCCGCTCTTTTCAAATTCAACACAGCTCGAGTTGGACAAATTAACGTAGGTACCACTGGACCAGTTGGGCCAGTTTTTCTTCTTTGGTGGTGCCGTTCAGCGGTTTTTTTCAATTGTTTAGCCTTTTTTGTATTGGTAATAAAATGGCTTGGTTCGTTTTCTTTCTTTGATACTTTATCCTTTTTTGAAACACTGGGTTTAAGTTTGACACTGGCTTTTCTAATGTTTTTCTTAGTATCCTTTGCTGTTTCCTCTTTGAGATCAACAAACTTCAACACTTGGAAATTCTTGTTTGGATTATGAGTATTTTCTGTTCCAAAGTTGTTTATAAATTCAAACTTTGAAAAAATGGTAGTATCAGCCTTTTCGTCACTAGACATTAAATCCGATGAATTTTTTGTGGTCGTGTTCGAGACGTGTAAAAAACGTGCAATTGATATTGGTCTTACAGACGGTTTATACCTTTGATTTACCAACCTCCTCACGACAACTAATTTTGAATGATAATGAATTATAGTGGTAGACATAAATTTGCCAAGTTGATAGTGAAATGCATTTATAATATATTTTCGTTACGATCAAAACATAAAAAAAAAAAACAACAAAAAATGAAGCGAAGCTATTCACGAAATTTTTTTTTTTGTAATTTACGTGCCCTGGTTTCTTAATTATAGTTCAAACGCGTTTGGCTTCCACGCATTGGTGAAAAAATTATTGGGAAAAAACAAAAAAACAAAAAAAAATTAGCGCAAAAATACCGTCACGGAAAGTATTTCTTTATCGATCAAAACCCTTATCGGGCATCGGCAATAACTTAACACCGCATATCCCGCAGTTGGGACATTCCAATACATAACAGACCTCAGATAACGCTTGACGCCCTAAATTAATCATTTGTTTGCGCAAAGTAAATCTATTATATTCGTTAACTTTTCCGATTTTAAACTTGATGACTTGATATTGTTACATCACGATAGTGACTCAGAATCTTGCATATCTTTTAACAAAAAAATCCGCTAGTTGTATTTTTTTTTTTTCTTATCTAAGGGGTTCTGTTATATAAGTAGACAGATAGATACGCAAAGAAAAAATTATACATTTCTTTACCAGTACTACATGTTTTGATCAAAACTATTAAAAATAAAAATAGAAAAAAGGGTTAGTAAAACTTCGTTTTATCATGACAAACTCATCGACAAATGACAATATCGCTGATGCTAATGGAGAGGACAATGAAACCCAGCCGCTGCTTGGACAAAGCAATGATACAGGGCGAATAAAAAAGAAACAATTATCGCACACAAAAAGATGGGCAGCATTATCGGCGTTTGGGTTGGTGTTTTTGTTTTTATATGGACTAGTTATGCTGCCTCGAACTTCAGTTAGTAGAGATTGGAGGAGGCTTCACCATACTAAATTTTCAAGAGCTGAAATGGAAAGAAATCTTTTTACTAGTATAAATGCAACAACAATTCGAGATTGGAGTAAGCAATATACAAAAGAACGGCATTTGGCGGGAGAGAATTATGAATTAGTGGAATGGACCCATAACAAGTTTAAAGAATTTGGATTGGACAGTGAAATTAAACAATATGATGTTTATTTAAATCGACATGTTGACGCTAGTGTCAAGCTTTTGAATACAGATGGTGGTGTTAAATTCGATGCTTCATTAAAGGAAGACAAGTTGCCGGAAGATCCGACTACTAATTTACCAGATGATGAGTTGACTCCGGTATTCCATGGGTATTCTGCTAGTGGTAATGCTACAGGGAAATACATTTATGCGAATTATGGGAGAAAAGAAGATTATGATTTAATAGTTTCTAAAGGAGTTGATTTGACTAACAAAATTGTAATCGTACGGTATGGTGGTAATATGAGAGGATTGAAAGTGAAATTTGCTGAAGAATTAGGTGCTAAGGCGGTTTTGATGTATACAGATCCAGCAGAAGATGGAGAAATAGTACCAAAAAATGGCTATAAACCTTATCCAGAGGGTAAAGCTCGGAATCCGTCATCAGTTCAACGAGGTTCTGTAATGTATTTAACAAACGGATCTGGTGATCCAACTACTCCTGGCAAGCCAAGTACCAAAAACGCAGAGCGAAAAGATCCTGGGAAATTTTTACCATCAATTCCAAGTATTCCAATTTCTTATAAAGATGCAATACCGATTTTGAAAGAATTAAATGGGAAAGGTTTAAGAGCAAGCGAATTGAGTGATGATTGGGTAGGTGGATTGGAGGAATTTGATTACTCTGTTGGTCCATCTGATTTGGAAATTAATGTATTTAATGAACAGGATTATAAAATTCGACCAATTTATAATGTTATTGGTAAAGTTGACGGTATTTTGGATGATGCTATTGTATTGGGTAATCATCGAGATTCATGGATTGCTGGTGGAGCAGCAGATCCAAACTCTGGTTCCGCCGCCATGATTGAAGTAGCAAAAGCATTAGGCTATTTAAAATCTCAAGGTTGGAAGCCAACCAGAACTATTATTTTGGGATCGTGGGACGGTGAAGAATATGGTCTATTGGGTTCTACAGAATGGGGCGAAGAAAATGCCAAATATATTCATTCCAAAGTTTTGGCATATTTGAATGTTGATGTTGCATGTGCAGGGACAAATTTCGAAGCATCTGCGTCACCATTCTTGGATAAATTAATTCGGGACGTTACTCGAAAAGTTGCATCTCCGTTGGGAGGGTATGATAATTTATATGATCAATGGAGTCAAACTTCTAGCGCAGAAATTGGGGTTTTGGGATCAGGCAGTGACTTTTCAGTATTTTTGGATCATTCGGGTGTACCAAGTTTAGATTTCAGTTTTTCCGGTGGTAATAGATCAGTTTATCATTATCATTCAAACTATGATTCATTCCATTGGATTGATACACTTGTTGATCCAGATTGGCAGATTCATCGAGCTGCCGCCAAACTTTGGAGTCTATTGGCTGTTACGTTAAGTGAACAAGAACTTGTAGCATTTAAAACTTTGGAATACGCACAATTGCTAAAAAATACAATTGTGAATTTACACGATCAGGTGGAAAGTGAACACATGAAAAAAAAAGCCATGACCATTTTTGAAAACCTAAATAACCAAGTTGATGAATTTTTGAACAATGCCAAACAATTCGATGCTTACATTGCTGAACTGAATATAGAATATGTTCGTGATTATCCATGGTTCCAACTGCCTAAAAAACTCGCAGTGTTATTCCAAATCAAGGTGGCAAATAACAAGTTATTCCGATTAGAACGAATGTTTTTGTACCATGAAGGGTTAGATGATAGACCATGGTTCAAACATATCGTATTTGCACCTGGCAGGTATACTGGGTATGAAGGTGAATTGCTTCCTGGTCTAGCGGAAGCTATTCAAGATAACGATTTGGATAAATTGTCAAAGTGGGGGGATATTGTTGCAGACTGTATCAAATCTGCTGCTTCTTTGATAAGTTAAAATTTTGTTTTTTTTAAAAAACCTCTTGTGGCTTCCTAAGACACAAAAATAGTTATGTAGATATATTACTTTATAAGGTAAGTATTTTGCACACGTTCTTTAATTTATGATATATACTGTACCTACGCACGGCTGAACACACTCAATAATTATAATAAGTACGCTAAGCGTGTAAGCTTACCAATTTATAAGCTGTAATTAACTGCAAGTCAAACAAAGCTTAGGGAATCGTACATATTGTAACAACAAAAAGTCAATGGCGGTATTTTTAAATGGTTTACGAGCAGTTCCCTGGGCACTCGTTCTCCTAGGGAATTTCGGTCTAAGTATTTTTAATCATTAATTTTGAGGCCGGAAAAAAGGGATCTGAACTGAAAACACAATTTGAAACAGTATTATTATTTTCTAGTATAAATTAGGATACTTTTATGCATATTGCAAAACTCAGCAGGCCTCTTTGTTATCTATTTTGGATAAAATATATGATTTCTAAGTAACTCGCTTAGGGAATGGTTTTAATATTGTGGCGAGTGGGGGCGCGCGGTGCGTGCCGCCTTCCCCCCACAATGAACAGGGTTTTCCCCGCATTATCTCTATTGGAGATAAGCTTATTTGAATCTCAAGCATGGAAAAAAAAAATTTCACAGTTATAATAACGTACAATTACTAGAAATACATCTGATATATTCATCAGTAAATGGGTTTCTGCCGTCACAACTTCCGGATTTAATAAACAAGAGTTTAAGGCGTTCAACCAAAACTACTGGTATAAAAAGAAGTATAATTCCCTCCTCCCCCTCTTAAGTACAGAAAGTAATTTGTTTTAAGTATAATGAGTGAAACGACAAAAGCTGTCCTTATTGGTGCTGGTTTTTCTGGTATTGCCACCGCAATCACATTAAAAGAAGAACTAAATACAGACGAATTTATTATATTCGAACGGCATAGTGACATTGGTGGTACATGGCATGCAAACACGTATCCTGGATGTGCAAGTGATGTGCCTGCCCCTTGGTATTCACTATCCACTGATTTAAATCCAAACTGGACAAAGTTCAACCCACCACATGACGAAATGAAGGAATATATCAAAAATGTCGCCACAAATCACAAACTGTGGGATAATATCAGAACTAATACATATGTTCAGAGCATGACATGGGACGAGGACAAGAAACTATGGAGAACAGTTGTTCAAAAAGGTGATGAGGAACCGTATGAAGTTGAATCAAATCTACTATTTACATGCCAGGGCGCCCTGGTCTACCCAAATGAGACCAAATTTAAAGGATTGGATGATTTCAAAGGGGATAGCTGGCACACTGCCGATTGGAATCATGATGTTGATCTGACCGATAAAAATGTTGTTGTTATTGGAAATGGCTGTTCGGCAGCGCAGGTAATCCCACAGATCGTTGGTAAAGTTAAAAGTTTAACGCAAATCCAACGATCCAAGCAGTGGTTCTTCCCTGGTCCAACTCCTGAAGGTTATACATTATTTCAAAAATTGAAGGGTTCAGAATGGGGGTTAAAATTAATGCGCGCAATCATCTTTATCGGTAGTGAATTGAAAGCACCACTATTTAACAGCGAAAACATGCTTTCTGGTGTTTCTGAAAATTATTTTACCAATACTGCCAAAGAACATATTAAAAAAACTGCACCTGAAAAATACCATGATTTATTAATTCCTGAATTTAAATTTGGATGTAAACGAACAATTTTCGATGCCGGTTATTTAAGCTCATTACACAGTGATAATGTCCATCTGACAATGGATAATGTCACGCATATCAATGAAAATACTGTAAGCACAGAAACAACTTCGTACCCAGCAGACGTGATCATTTTTGCCACTGGTTATAATGTCAAAGCCGGGGTTACTAGTTTGAACATTACCGGCCGAGAAGAATCTCTAAGATCTAAATGGGAGAGGGAAGGTATTAGTGCATATGAAACGTTAATGGTAGATGGATTCCCAAACATGTATTTGCTAGCTGGGCCTAATTTTGCCACTGGGCATTCATCTGTTGTGTTTGCAATTGAAAATTCTCAACTATTTATTAAAAAAACATGTGATAAGGTTATCAAGGGTGAGAAATCAGTGGTGGAAGTATCGAGTGATGCATATCAACATTGGAAGACTACTATCCAGCAAGCATTGTCAAAGACGGTATTTAGTTCGCCCTATGGAGGTTGTGTTTCATGGTATAAAGCTCAAGGGGAAAGTAACTTTTTGACTTATCCTTGGACTCAATTGACTTTTTGGTGGCGTATGAAATATCCAAATCATAAAGATTTAGTTGTAGTTTGAATATTATATTTAAAAAATGGTAAATTTTTGTTTAATTTAGCTTTTTTTTTTTTTTTTTTTTTCGGAAATAGGATTGATATTGGCGATTTAAATATGACTTGATGTGCAAACGTGCGGCTTAACTGAAACTGGCAGCGAGACCCATTGGTGCCAGTATTAATTTCCTTGAGATTTGCACATGCGCTCAAAAAGCCTCGAGTTCATGGCTACAGTGCCTGAACTTCAAATGAAAATCAAATTGTTAATGTTGGGGGAATTGGATTCGTTTCATATCAGCTTAATTATAGCACCAAACTTCGCGTTTGTTTGCTTTTCCTAATGTCTTAGGCGTATATCGTGCTTACATTACTGCAGTTATAGCCTTCTATAGAAGCAGCCCTATAACAATATCCGGCTAGCCAGGCCTTAATTCCCAACAGCATAGTAGTGCTATAGTTTATAAGCCTACTTTGATATAAATCGGACCGTCTATGTTCCGATAAGTTCGAGGGGTGCAAGCTGTGATATCGTTACAAGCCTACTCCCCCAAACGTTCAAATCCAACCCCTCATACTTATATATATTTTTCAGGTGTCAGCTTCGTACAATGAGGGGATATCAGGGTATTAATGCATATAAGATTAAAACCTCCCTGTAGTGTTTTAAGATCAAAGGGATATTATTTGATTGATTACCGAAACGCCGAGATTTAAACATCGACTCAGTGGTTTCCACATGAATCGTTTTCCATTCTAGTGGTGGGCACATTTTACAGAGTATAGATACCCCACATATATAAACCTGCCAAACTCCGCGATAATTAATTAACTATTATCTAAACAAATTCAATGCCTGTAATGAAAACAAATCCAATGCCTGTAGAGAAAACAAAAGCTGTGATAGTTGGGGCAGGGTTTGCCGGGTTGGCTACAGCCATCACATTACAAGATGAGCTAGATAACAAAGATTTTATTCTTTTTGAGCGGCATAGTGATATTGGCGGCACATGGCATGCTAATACCTATCCTGGGTGTGCAAGTGATGTGCCAGCTCCATTTTATTCATTATCTACAGATTTGAATCCAAATTGGACTCGATTTAATCCACTTCATAGCGAAATGAAGGAGTATTTAAAGGGAGTTGCTACGAATCATAATTTATGGGATAAAATTCGGACAAATACATATGTTCATAACATGGCTTGGAATGATGAACAAAAACTATGGAGAATTGTAGTTCAAAAAAACGATGAAGATCCTTATGAAGTGGAATCGCAATTATTATTTACATGTAATGGCGGGTTAATTTATCCAAATAAAATTGATGGGTTTAAAGGCTTGGAAAGTTTTAAAGGAGATTATTGGCATACAGGGTATTGGGATCATAGTGTCGATTTGACTGATAAAAATGTGGTGGTTATTGGTAATGGATGTACTGCAGCACAAGTGATACCAGAAATTGCACCAAAGGTTAAATCTTTGACTCAAATTATGCGATCTAAACAATGGTTTATTAAAGGTAAATCTCCAGAAGGGTTTAAATTATACCAAATGTTGAGTGGGTCAACATGGGGGTTGAAATTCATGAGGACTTTGTTGTTTAGTATTTTGGAATTGAAGTCTCCCTTATTTAATAGTGAAAATATGTTTTCAGGAATTGCAGATAGATATTTCACAAATGTGGCTAGAAACTATATCAAATCCACTGCCCCAGAAAAATATCATGATTTGTTAATTCCAGATTTTAAATTAGGATGCAAACGGACAATTGGTGATGCGGGGTATTTGGAATCTTTGCATCGAGATAATGTATTGTTAACTCAAGATAATATCACCTATATAGGCGAAAATGCTGTTCATACGGAATCAACTTCATATCCCGCAGATGTAATCATCTTCGCCACTGGGTATAATTTAAAAGAAGGAATCACCAAATTACAAATTCAAGGTAAAGATGAGAGTTTAGAATCTAAATGGAATAGAGAGGGTATTAGTGCCTATAACACTATGATGGTTGAAGGGTTTCCAAATATGTTTATGGTATTAGGACCTAATTTCGCCACTGGACATACGTCAGTAGTTTTGGCAATTGAGAATGCTCAAATGTATATCAAACAGTTGGCTAAAGATGTTCTTGATGGTAAGCAGAAATCTGTTGAAGTTCAATCAAAAGCATATCAACAGTGGAAGACTACAATTCAACAGGCGTTATCGAAAACAGTGTTTAGCTCTCCATATGGTGGTTGTGTTTCGTGGTATAAAAATGACGGTGAGGTGAATTTTGTTACTTATCCTTGGACTCAGATCAATTATTGGTGGAATATGAAGTTCCCAGCATGGAACGACATTTTATATTGTTAAAGTTAGACACAAATTTTTTTATTTTTTTTTAAATCATAACTACAAATAATAAAAAACTATAAGCCTTTTAGATGAGAGCTAATCTTAGCGACTTTCCACCTGAAAATCTCGATTTGAAAAGTTAAAAGTTATAAATACTTAATCTTTGCAAACACACACTTTTGGGTTTTGTGTTTCAGATACGAGGTATTTTATTCGATGCGGCTTGAACACTAGCACGGATGTCTACAGAAATTGTGTCATTGAAAACTTGTGTTCCCAGAAAGCGATATAAATCCAATTCGTTTTCGTCTTGGATAATAATTCCGTATGATTCGGCTTACTAAACCAATCCAATCATGCTAGAATCCGATTATTAAAATACTTTTGAATATCAGGAAAATATTGGGTCATTATGCCTGCACCCACGCTTTTCTAATAGCCAAAATTGGGAGACTGGTAACTTTTTTTGGACCGATTGTGAATGAAAAAAGGCATGATTTGTTCATTTCTCACGAAAATTAGAAAAAATGCAAAAAGCATTTAGTATTTCTTATAAATTTAATAAACACGTTTATTTGATTAATTATTAAATCCTCGCGTGCACTCGTCTGGATAAGCGCACAAACCCCAAGTACACTAGTGAGTTAATTGAACTAAACAACGCGTGTCCTACTAATTTCCTATCATTTTTTTTTTCCAAATTTTAATCCCAAAAAAAAAAAATTGATTTTGAGATCTTACCACCCCGACGCGTTTCAACTAGAAAGTAACCAACCATGCAAAAAGATCCGGAAGTTATAGTGGTTGATGATATTATACCTGAAACCGCGGTTAGACCCACCAAAATAGAGGTTGATTTAGCTAACGACGAGAATGGGAATAAAAATAGAGGTAAAGAAAATAAAGAACCGCCTAGTACTACTAAAAGCATCTTCAAAAAGAAACGGAGTAAAGAAGAAATTGATGCTGAAAAGTTAGCTAAAGAACAAGAAAAAAAGGCTAAAGATGAAGCGAAAGACCGAGAAAAGCAAGAAAAGTCGGAAAAGAAACGTGCTCGAGATGAGGAATTGCAACGTAAAGAACACGAAAAGCTAGCCAAGCGCCAAAAGTTGGAAGAAGATGCAAAGAAAAAAGAAGAACAAGTTCAAAAGAAGGAACGGCAACAGACCAGGTTGAGGGATTTTTTCAGTTCATCAAAAGACAAAAAAAAGAGGATGGAAGTTCAGAAAGTGGAACAACAAACTGATTTTGAAAAATCATTCTTATCATTTTATAAGCGACATGATGTTGAACTGAAAAGAGGTAATTTATTTGATTCATTAGAGGAATATAAAAAGGAAAATAAGACTACAGATGATTGGCTAGAGAGTCAGGGTAAAGGATCATCAATGGATGATTGGTTGATATCACTGAAGAAGGAAACAGTACCAAGAAATAATAATAATAGTAGCAAAACTGCAGAATCTGTTTTCGAAAGCATTAAACTGAACAGCGATGAAAATTATAATAAAGATTTGGAGAAAATGTCTAGACGAATGTTAAAATTTTGCGATTCCATTAGACCATCATATTACGGTACGTGGAGCAAACCAGTGGATAAAAGTATGGCCAGGAATCCTCTACAAATTTTGCCCGATATCGACTATGGTTATGATTCAGGCGCAGATTCCGAATTTTTGGATGGTGATATAGATGATTTGAATGATGATGAAGACATGTCTGATGATGAGGATCAAATGGGGAGTGAAGATGAGTTGGATGATTTCTTGGTTGATGATTCTTTGGATAAGAAAACTTTCAACCATATAGCTGATTTAAAACCTATTGTTCGAGTCAACGATGGCGATAATGATGAACTGTTTGAAAAATATACGTTGGAGTATTGTATTGATATCAAAGGTCCTATAGATCCATTTTACAACTATTGGGGTGGTCCTACTAATGGTAAAGATTCTGGTGGCAAAAGTACGGCAAGAGCTGCAGAATTATCAGAAATAGCTCAAGATTTAAAAAATCATATTATTAACCTAGCAGTTGGTAAAAATGAGCCAAAGCCGGTGTTGGAGTATAATATTTCTACGTCACTAAAGGATAAAAACGTTACCAAAAAGGTTATCAAAAGTGTTTTGACTGCTTATGTAGAGAAAGATAGGCAGTCAGGTACATGGGTGAAGAAGAGTAGCTGAAAATATTTATTTTAATTATTATTTATAGAATTCTTGAAAAATTGATGCATTTTTTTTTTTTACGTTTAGTTAGCTTACAACTTGCCTATTAAAAAAAGTATAGGGGTAGGGGTAACAAGATGAAGATATGTTATGCAGCTATCCTATTAGAGTTAGCTAATTCTGCAATTATTATCTATATTTACTAGCGTAGATCTTTATCAATAAATAAGATAGTGTATTTTAAAACAATTATAAACTTATATAACGATTGCTAAATGCGGCTCACTACGCGCGTTATTTTTTTGTTTCATAACATACCTCAAAAGTTATCACCATGTATTTAATACAACAAACCCCCAACCACTAAGTATATATATATGGCCACACATTTTATATATTATAATCTTCCTCTTTTTATTATATAAATAAAATTTTAAATTTGATATTAAATGCCACCAAGATACAAAATTCAAAGATTAACTGCAGTAGATGAATCCACCAACCAAAAATCGGGACCTACCCTCAAAGATGAATCAACCAAACTAGCACTAATACTTGTAGGCAACCCACATTATCAGAATGAAGCCGAAGAAATCATGTTGAATATAATGCGGCAGAGTAGAGTGTATGATCCACGAGGAATGATTATTATCGAAAGCGGTGATTCCAGTGGCACCCGCGATTTTTTTAAATGTTTTAGACTACAAAATGATGATAAAAAATTGATCACTACCACAGAAAGGGCTCCAACTGGTGTAAAGCTGGATAAAGATGCGGTATTCAAAGCAAAAGTGAAGAGTGCAATGTTAGCAATGGTTAAAAGCGAGCTGTGAATTCAAGAAAGTTTGTAATTAATAAACTAAGTTGATGTATGTATATATGCTTGTAAGGCAGTAGTGTTAAAATAACATAATTCAATGAGAACCGTAAAAATCATTTGACATATGCTTTGATGATCGATCCAAATTGGCGCGGCGCAGGCTTATTATGCGACCCAAATTTTTTTTAAAAAAATACCCATATTTTTTGAGGATCCAATTGTCCATGCATAATAGCTCTACATCATAGCTCTAGAACAAAAACAAATTCTCATAAAAGTCGGATGATATCCCCTAATTTTTTTACATATCCATTACATGGATTACTATCGATGTCTCGTCTTTTAATTTTTATTTTTTTAATTTTTTTATATAGTACAAATAAAATTTTTTTTAAAAAAAAAAGACAATGCAAATAATTACAATCAGTCGCTTTTTCAACCAATGCAAATACTCTGTTGAAAGGATCACGAAACAACAATCAACAACTCTAAAAAATTTAAAACCAAACTGGTACTAATAACAGTTTATCACCCGAAATATCGAAATGAAGCCAAACAAAAAATGATGCAAGTTATGAACCAAAGTCGAATTGAAAAAGTCAAAGGAATGTTATTAGAACGCAACACGTTCTCTTGTTATGAGTTATATTATAATCGGACCAATCTGATATACATGTTTAATAATCAAACTTTTGATGAGAAGGATTCAAATAATAGGCTCATTAAAATTATTAACGCAGTAGTTTCCAGTGCTGTTAAACTTTTACAAGATTAATCAGAATATCAGGGTACACGAACTTTTTTATTTTGTATTTGAGTTTAGTTATTATGTCGGACCAAAAATAAACATTCTCACAGTATGATGTTTTTCTTTACTGTTTAACTCTTTATGGACTTCAGTTGTCAAGCATGTTATTTTTTTTTTAGCTCAACTTTTTATCATTCTTTGCAAAAATAATCCACTTTTATTTTCACGAATCAATACTAATTATTAACCGGAATCTCTAGTAACAGTACTAGTAACTTAGAACTAACTAACACTAAATTTTTACCCACTAAGCTGCTTTTGGAAACTGATCTGCAAACTATTATGTCAACAACGTGTGATATTTGTTGGGGAGTTTTTATACTCAAGCATGCTGGGGTGTGCGGCTCATCAAGTCAACCCACTCATGAGCATACACCTGATTCGGTTGTCTAGACTACTCATACGCTACGCAGTTCACTAGTCTAGTTTTAAATAGACCCTAAATAATCTACCACTCAGCTATCGATATAGTGTGCATGGAAATATGGGCGCCTGATCACCCAGCTGGTTCGAACTACTAATTTAGCTAGCATTAAATACAAACCTTACCCTACCCGGGGTTTTTATAAGTTAGTGCGTTTTGATAAAGATTAAATCCTCTAGTGTCATACATAATTTAAAGCTCTTAATAATTTACATTAGGAAAACCGATTTCATCATCGATCTTATAACTAAGTCATAACAAACATACTCAAAACCCATCATGATATAAAAACTTTGGAAAAAGACCCATTCTTTTTTGATCTTTGTAATATTTCTTATTCCCCCTCCCTCCCCCCAATGTAAAACAACCGCTACAACTAAATTGAAAAATAATATCCACTAGCATGCCACTTTTTTCAGTCACCAAGTATTCTATCCCAAATGGTCAGATAACAGCGCCACCAGAACAAACACAGTCTAACTCACATACAAAACTAGTGGTAATAACAACAGAAGCCGACCAGGACAAAAACGTAGCAGAAGAGCAAATGTTGCAAATCATGACAGAAAGTAAAGATGAGGAACCGAGAGGTATTGTAAGCATTCAACCGTACATCTATTGCTATGAGCTAAAAAATAGGTGTGCCATTCATACAAGCACTATTGACGGATCATGGCCAAGTTATGATGCCTTAGGGATAGGTAATTATCATGATATACATCTACAACATCTTGTGCATAACCTAGTATACAATGTAAACCTGGGAAATATCGAGGGTATAAATAGTGCCAGTTCACCTGATATCTCAACATCCTCCAACAAATTAACCCAACAGTATAAACCAATCTAACCCATTCCAGTTCCCAATTAATACGTAATATAACCCCCCACAACCTGCAATAAACTTAACCAAGGCAACAAACTGACCTATTTTTGCTTCAATATCAACTGTATAATTATCATCAATTTATTTATATCAATTTTCTAGCATAATAATATTAATCGTGTCCAATTTTTTTTGTTTCTGATGTATCTCAACGAAAAGTGCTGCAAAGTCTAGGGAGTGTGCGGCTTCTCGCTTTGAGCAGGTATAAAACTATGTTGTGAAGCACGCACAATATTTTTAAAACAAACCCTTTTCAGAACAAAGTTGTTTTTATTTTTGAAGCCATTCTACTTAGCCTGCTAAATGTTCCGTAGAACTATGATATTTTTCATCTTGTTCCATATGCAATGGAATAACTACGTTTAGTTTCTTGTTTATTATTTAAATCTTAATATATATTATAGTGCGAAATCACATAATAATAATACTACATGTAGTAGCATTATTGAGTACTGTTCAAAAGCAAAATGTCAGAATAAATAATGCTTATATAATAAAATACGATCATACAAATTTTCTGATGGTCCCCAAATCTCAGCGTGTATTGGTTCTCTCTATTTTCTTACCCTAGAAAAAAAATTAATTATAAACATTTGCTTGATTTCAACGCTTTTCAATTTTGCTACTCTTACTATCATCACCAGCTACCAACTATTTGCTGACTATATACTCTAGAGCTATAGAACTCGCTCTGAATCAAATATCCCCCTCCACCATGGAAAAAGCAGTCGACCCCAAAACACCTTATTCAATCGAAAAATATACCAAACAAAAGTTGGAATCAAGACATAACAGCACTACTAAACTAGTAGTTATTATAGTGCATAACCATGAGTTTAAACAACAAGCATTAGATCTACTGGAGGAAATATTGAAACAAAGCAAATACTATAACCCGCGGGGCATTTTTATCGTGGACCATATAGCCACTTGTTATAAGTTGTATCATCGAAGGTTGGATCAGATCAAAATTGAAGAATTACCACAAGATACTTTTGGGAATTATGATAATACTATTGATAAGTTGGTTACTGAGATGATTCTTTCGAATTCTAAAACGAGTACAGTCCAATAATGAAAATTTAATATTTACTGATTCTACAAAGATTGGGTTCCATCATCTCATTTTTAATTATTATGTCTTCACGAACAGTTTGATTTATCAAATCGGTTAACGTGCTTTATAAAACGTTAGTAAAAAAAACAACTTTATTGTGTGGTTTATTTTATTTATTACATTTTTTTTGTGGTTTTTGTTTTTTTGTTTGTTTGTGGGAGTTCCCTTCTCAAAGCCCCAAAAAGTTACAATATTTTTTTCAGCCACTGTTATAAGCCACCAAATTTGTACGAGTCCAACTTTTAAACGCGCGCTTAAACAGAAAAAATTAAAAAATTGGCACACGCATTTTGTTGCAAGCCTAGGAGAATATTAATATTATAGCCGCCACACTTGTTTGCCACAATATTTCACAGTGCCAACTTTTCTTACAGCTAAGGGTTTGATCCTTGCGCAACCTTTTGGAAAATCCTAGCATCAATTATTGCTAGCCCTGCCCTAAAACCATTTTATTTATTTTTTAAATCGATCATTTCTTGAATAATTGAACGATTTGATATCGATGGTCGAGAAGGCCAATTAAATTTAAGGTCTCCGTTGAAAGCACGGTGCCAGAAAGATAAACCCGACTATCCCCTGACTTTGGTTTTATGTTGTCTCGTTAACACTGGTGAGTCCAAATTTCATGGCGTTTATTCTGGGTTCTATCCATTGCAAAATGTATATACATGCATGCGGGATCTGGTTAATGTTATAAAACATTAATTCTGATTTGAAATACTGCAATGGTTAGATAGGTTCAACTTATTGGTTAAATCATTTGTGGAATTGGGCAATTGCAATGGTATTTTGGTGGGCCATTCATGCCAAATGAAACCCAAGAGACACATGCCATTCGAAGCCACGCATTTACTGTCCAGCTGAAAATTGGTATTTAAGCCAGGAATTGTTTAACTAATATTGATAGTAAAATGACAGCTCTTTGAAATATCTATGACAAACCACCCACGAATATACAACTTAACTCAAGGAGAAGAACGTATCGGCTATATAATGGCTGTTTCAGCTACACCACACTCATGCACACTCCACGGCGAGAATAATTGGTATTGCAGATTCAGTAAATCCAATTTTCTTATCTCTCTTTTTTCTCAGTAAAGCTTTGTGCGATCAATTTACCAAGTCAAATTTGAACATTTATTTCCTGGCCGATCTTTTAGGGTCTATGAAATCAAGGATAATAATAACAGGTTTATTTTCCCAACTAATTACGAAGAACAATTCTTTTTCCAAATCATGCTTATTGAGGCATTAAAAAAGATTAGCCTAAAGTTTTCAAAGTGCAGTTTTTTGGGCTATTAATTATTATTATTTTTTTAAGCGTGGTACGGCCTTTTTAATTAGGCACGCGTAAATTACTAAGGTATTTTTTTTGATTTTTTTTTTTGATTTTTCAATAAAAGAACGCGTCTTAAAAAACTTCCGGGTAAAGTTGGCGCAGGTGAAAAATATCTAAGCTCGCATTATAAGAGAGTGAACTTATAAGTGTGTTCATTTTAACAGTAAAAAGTTAATTTTTGAAAAGAACTCACATTTTAAATTCAGAGATTTTTTTTTTTTTTTTTTTTCACGACGCGTCGAAACAATTAATTAACAATTATACCAACGCTTTTTTTTTAAAAAAATTCAAATGACAGAACCAGGAAGTAGTCCACCACCACCAAGAGATGGTAATTCATCGCCATTATTTTTTTCTTCCTCCCCACGACCTCCTCAATCAAGTCGGTCCAACGAAGAAGATGAATTGACCCACAGAACGAACCAAATGAATCTTTCCAACGCCAATGATATAAGTTCACCATTAAGATATTCAAGTTCACCAGCACCATCGTCACAACGATCCAGCGCGGCATTGAGAAGTGATTTTGAATCCAATGAACGGAAACGAAACAACGCCAGAAGTAGACGAGGAGACATTTTTTCCAGTGATTATGGTACACCGCGTCATAAACGATTGGTGGATGATTTCGTGACGAGTGGGGATAATATGGATGTTGATGGTGATTTTAGTATGGAGAATGAAGATGGGTATCAAGGTAATGAACCTACTGATAATCGTGTTTTATGGGGTACCAACATTTCAGTAGCTCAATCAAATATTAGCTTTAAAAACTTTTTAAAATCATTTAAACCAAAATATCGAATGAAATTGGATGAAGAGGAAATTGAATTGGGGGAAGGGGAAAATTTAGTTTATATGGAAATGTTGAATCAAATGATGGAATTTGGTCTAACGAATTTGAATTTGGATATGAAGAATTTGTTGGCATTCCCACCAACTAAAAAGTTATATTATCAATTGATTAATTATCCACAAGATTTGATTCCAATTTTGGATATGTCATTAATGGAAGTATTAGGACCATTACATTCACAAAATAATAAAGATTTTGATGATAGTTTGGGGTATCGAGTTCGACCATTTAATATTCAAGAACAGAAAGGAATGAGAGAATTGAATCCTGGTGATATTGATAAATTGGTTGCTATTAAAGGGTTGGTGATTAGATCCACTCCAGTTATTCCGGATATGAAACAAGCATTTTTCAAATGCAGTGTTTGTAATCATACAGTAGAAGTATCAATTGATCGAGGTACTATTACTGAACCAACCAAATGCCCTCGAGAAGTCTGTAACCAAACTAATAGTATGCAAATCGTTCATAACCGATCAGATTTTGCAGATAAACAGATAATTCGATTACAAGAGACGCCGGATTATACCCCAGATGGTCAAACTCCTCATTCCGTTTCATTATGTGTTTATGATGAATTGGTGGATCTTTGTAAAGCAGGTGATCGAATTGAAGTTAGTGGTGTTTTTAGATCATCACCAGTTAGAATCAACCCCCGACAACGAACATTGAAAAGTTTATTCAAAACTTATATTGATGTAGTACATATTCAAAAAGTTGATAAAAAGAGAATGGGGGTTGATGTTAGCACTAGCAATGATGATCATCCAATGGAAGGTGAAATTTCTGAAGGAAATTTAAATGAACAGATTAATGAAGCTCAACAACTACAACAAGATATAGAATCTAGAAAGATCAGTGAAGAAGAGATTGGTAAAATTAAAGAGGTTGCCGATCGAGCGGATTTGTATGATTTGTTATCTAGATCTTTAGCACCGTCTATTCATGAACAAGATGATGTTAAGAAGGGGTTATTATTGCAATTGTTTGGGGGTACTAACAAAGTTTTTGAAAAAGGCGGTAGCCCGCGGTATAGAGGTGATATCAACGTTTTGTTATGTGGTGATCCATCTACATCTAAATCACAAATTTTACAATACGTCCATAAAATTGCTCCAAGAGGGATTTATACCAGTGGTAAAGGTTCATCCGCAGTGGGGTTAACTGCGTATATTACAAGAGACTTGGAAACTAAACAATTGGTTTTGGAATCGGGTGCATTGGTGTTATCTGATGGTGGGGTGTGTTGTATTGATGAATTTGATAAAATGAGTGATTCTACCCGGTCAGTGTTGCATGAAGTTATGGAACAACAGACAATATCAATTGCAAAAGCAGGGATTATTACTACATTAAATGCCAGAACATCGATTTTAGCATCTGCTAATCCAGTTGGATCTAAATATGATCCAAATAAGAGCGTTCCTACTAATATTGACTTGCCACCAACGTTGCTATCAAGATTTGATTTGGTTTATTTAATGTTGGATAAGATTGATGAAGCCAGTGACAGACGATTGGCAAACCATTTGACGGCAATGTATGCTGAAGATAACCCTGAATCTGCATCAGCGAGTGAAGTTTTACCAGTTGAGTTTTTAACAATGTATATTAGTTATGCCAAACAACATATACAGCCACGTATCACTCCCGAAGCTAGGCGAGAATTGGTTAATGCATATGTTGCCATGAGAAAATTGGGTGAAGATGTTCGAGTGGCTGAGAAACGAATCACTGCTACTACTCGACAACTGGAATCCATGATTCGATTAAGTGAAGCACATGCAAAGATGAGGCTATCTGAAGAAGTTTTGGCAACCGATGTTTTGGAAGCTGTTCGATTGATTCGAGCTGCTATTAAAGATTATGCCATGGATCCATTGACTGGTGCAATTGATATGGATCTAGTACAAACCGGTGTTTCTACAGCTCAACGACGTCAACGAGCAGCGTTATCTAAAATGGTATTAGATTTATTAGACGAGGGTGACGATGGTTCGGTAAGATTTGATGATTTGATTAATAAATGCAATGATCAAGCGGATAATCCAATTGAACAGAAGGAATTGGAGCAAGTGCTGAAAGATTTGGTTGCGGAAGGGCATGTATCTACTGGTGGCGGTATCGGAGGTAGACGAACTATTAGAAGGGTTCATAATATTTAATAGTAATAAAAAAAAAAAAAAATAGTATATTACAGCTTTAATTGTTTGACAAAATTTAATGCGGTTTGGACGAGTGTTTTGGATTCCTTGATTGAATAATCGTTTACTAACGATTCGTAGTCGAATATTAGTTGTGCTTCGATTCGTCTCCCACCAACACCACCACCTTCCACAGTACTTGATAACAAAATATTACCGTCAAAGTTGTATTCTACTTGTCGACGGTGGAATAAACTGTGATAAGCATATGTATAATCTTTATCATTAATATTTATTACCACATCTTTAGAATTGATTTTGACTGAACCCGTGGAGAAATCAAGTTGAGATTCTGTTAATAACTGTGAAATTCCTGGTTGAGTGTCTGGCTCTATCACCCCTGCACGAGAAATGTTGAATTTAACATCTGCCGGTAAGTCAGGTACAGATACAAAAATGTTTGAATCTTGTTCGACTGTGAAGATTTTGGTGGTTGATAAATCTGCTTGATCGTTGGAATCGATATCAATCCATACTTCAATAGCTGGTAAATTTTTCAAATCTGTAGAATTGTTTACAGATGGATCTGGTACGAATTTTAATTGCACCAAACAGTTTGCTTCGATTGAGTTGGTTTTGAATGGACTAATTTTTGATAATGAGCTATTGCTTCGTTCCAAAACCTGTTTCCAAGCATCTTCACTGTTAGTAGGGGAACTTGTACTACTACCATCAGCCACATCTTCATGATCAATATCATTAAATTGTAACAATTTGGCGGTTTTTTCGTTAATATATGGGATATTTGTTAAAAAAGTTTTGTCATTTACATTTGGGTCGGTCAATGTATAACCAAAAGATGCAGTTAATGTACACGGTGAACCATTTAATTTATCAACTTTGTTATCAATATGTTGGGCAATTGAGTCGATAAAAGCTTGATTAGATAAATTTTTGGTAATTTCACCATTAATATCCAAATGTCTAAATTTAACATCGGGGATAGTAGAATCGACTAGTAAATATTCTGGTAATGTTTTCGATTTTAATAATTGATTTCGATACCATTCTTTAGAACGGTCTTTCCATGACATTGAATCTTCATCTATAATTCGCAAATTATTTGATTGTTTCAAAATCTGTGGTGTAACATCTTTTAAATAATCATTTTCTACCCGTGGGGAATAATTCGATCCTTCTACTAATAATCTTTTGGCTAGTTGTAAATCTTCGTTATAGAATGCAAATGCTTTGAAAGTGTTTTCATCAATCCGTTTCAAGAAAGTATTAGAAAGTCGTTGGATTTTACCTAATAAAAAATCATCCAACGGTGACCAAGATTTCAAATTTGTAATATCAATTGTTGTTTCCAAAACAGTATCTAATTTTGAATGTAACGATGCCAAAATCCAGTCAAAGGTTTCTTTAGTTGATCTAACATTTATAATTAACTTATCACTTTGTACACTGATTTTGGCCCCCGATTTAGTCCATTGCCGGGCCAATTCCCCATTTCTACTCAAAATTAAAAATAAATCTCGTTTGGTTAATGGGAGTTTATTTTCAAGAATCACATCTGAACTCTCATCAATTGATTCACTGACATTTATTTTCCATAAATCTTTCAAAATTAGTTCTATAATTGGGTTTTTGGTTAACCTTTTGACATATGGTTTGCCATTTGTTTCTAGATATGATCGTAACTGTCGTAATGTGAAGGATTTATTCAAATCGTTATAAAGTTGACTGTAACGTTTTTGACTCAGTTGTGTGACTAAAGGTTTGAACGTGTTGATATCATCATTTAATAACGCCAAATCATTTTGTGGTGATTGTTTAAAGGTTAAAAGTTGTTTTCGTTGTTCATCTAAAGTTTCTTTATTATTGGTATCTGTGTCTATACTTGTGTTATTGTTATTAGTAGTTTTGGGTTTTCGTTTGGGTAAAATTTGCGATGATTTTGCTCCTAAAATGATATATTTCGATCTGTTGGAGGTAGTCGATGCCAACCTTGTGAATTGAGAAAGGTTGCGTGATAGTCTAATCATCTGTCGTTAATCTAGTAGTTGAATAAAATTAAAATTTTTTTTTTTTTTTGTTCCCGAAAAATATTAAAGTTGGTAAAAAAAAAAAAAAAAAAATTATCGGGGTTTGTTTGAAAAGACGATCCGATCTTAATTTTGAATTTTTTTGCACCCCCAGTTGTAATAGTATACCAACTTGACAAATATGACAAAACGTAAACTACCTGAACAACCGAAAGAAAAAAAAAAAAGACAAAGGGTACGAATTCGGGAAAAGGGGATTATAGAAAACTCACATAAATATAATCGGAATTATGCACAATGGTATAACAGTCAAACATATGAATTTTTAACTGGCAAACAACCCAAACATCGAGTACGTGATTCTGCCTATGTTGGAGTGGAGAGTGGGATCGTATCGTTACAAGGGTCTTATCCGGTGCGAAGAGGTAGAGAGGTACGTGATCCAGAGACTAATAGTATCATAACGGGTACGTATTGGACAGCTGAAGAAAAAGACATGTTTTTTACATTTTTGGGGAGAAAGAGTCGACATAACTTGGCTGAAGTTGCTGCCGCAATTGATACTAAAAGTGTGGTTGAAGTTGAAGAGTATCATGACTTGTTGTTCCAGGCGTCGAAAAATTGTTCATTGATTGATTTTGAGAGTATGCCGTATGCAAAAGAGATGAGTGAGGATTTTGTGGAGATGGAGAATGAACAAGCAGCTATTATAATGAATTGGGAACAGAAACGCGGGTTGATGAATGAACGATTTAGGCGGTATAGACAGAATAAACTTCCACCAGAAGAAAGAGGAAGGGAAGAGTATATTGAAAACCCAGCGGTGTTTGAACAGATTGCAGACCGTCAAAAACTTTTCCATCATAAGGCATATGATGATGAATTGGAGAATACCGATTCATTGATTAATATACCAGAAATGATTAAATTATCTGATCAGTTTTATTATAATGCGCAATTGGATGATACGGTCTTGGAAAAACTCGAGCGGCCAAAGTTTGAGTATTTTCATCGATCGGTGGCTAATGAGTTTGAGGAGGAATTGCGGTGGTTATTGAGGTCATTGATTGGAGATATTATCAGGAATAGGTTGTTAAAGAGTGATAAGATAAAAAGAGATAGCGAGAGGAGGCATGTTGTTACGTTTGATACGATGAAAAAGATTTTAGATTCGTGGGGGTTGGATAATAATTTGGTGCGATATTTTGGCACTTTACCTGAACGATTGAATTTGAATTGTGAGACGGAGCATTTGTCAAAGCATAAGAAGGCTCAAGATCCAGCATTTATGAGAAGGTTGTTACGAAAAGTTGGAAACAACCATGGCATTAAATCGCATGATTTTGTGAATATCGATGGTGATGGTGATGATGAGGATGAACCTGATGTATTGAAAATGGCAATTGGTGATATAGGCTCCGAGGATGATGATGATGTTGATGATTGGAGTGATGAAAATGATGAGAGAATTTTAAGAAAAAAAGATAAACAAGATTACGGGTTCAACCCGATAGATTTGGAGGGAGAAAAAGTTCAAGATGCTTACACATATAGTGATAGCGAAGATGAGTATATCGGCCCGGATAATTTGAACAATGTTAGCGTTGATGATACAGTTGATTCAACTACACGGTATCAAACTTTTAGACACATTCGGTTTTTTTTACGAACCAAAACGGTGTATAGTACAGAAAAAGAATTGGAACTTATTAGCCATGAGGCTGATACATTAGATACCGAAGAATTACAAAATTCTAAAAATGAAGAACATATTTTGTTGACTTTTCTGGCTACCAAAAACAATCCAAAATTGTTGGACGACGAAACCGCTGAAGAAAGGGTTGAGTCGTTGGAACAAAAGCGAGCAAGTGAGTTAAATAAAACTACGTTTAAATGGCAACAAGCTGATACCTTGTTTCCTGCTTATAACTCTAGTTCAGAAGAAAATGATGATGATGATGATAACAATGATAGTGATGATGGGTTGGATATTACCCCACAGATGATGGATAATTGGAAACGAACTTTAGATCGGTCGGGGTTTGATATCACCGGCTAACCCTTTTTTTTTTTTTTTTTTCAAAACAATTTTCAGCGCTAACCAAAATCTCGTATTAAACGCTTAAAATTAAGCTTATATATTGGGGGATTTTATTATTAATTTTTTACACTCCCGACAACGTATTCACAATCGCTAATACTAACTCAACATGTTTGATTTCAATTTACGTGACCATTCAAGGGATGAAATTCCAGAAGCATTAACAGCTGGCGAATCAGCATTATCATATTCCGCTGAAATCACATCAAAATGGTCAAAAGGCAAAGTATACAATAAAGATGGTATCAACATTAATACCTACACCACGACAAAGTCCAACGGGGATTTCTGGATGGCGAGAGTATCATACCACGACGACGTGGCGTTTGACAAATTCAAGAAATATATTTTAAATAACCATACCGAAAATGAAGTTGAATATATCCCATTATTAGATTCTTTTGAAGAAATCGATCCATTAGATGATAAACCACAGTGGCGAGGTATCAAGGTTCATTATAAATTTCCAAAATTTTTCTCTGACCGGGAAATGACGGTATGGATTTGTTGTATTCAACCAGACGAGAATAAAAACCAATTTGTTGTGGTTTCTTTACCATCCGATCAACCAATTAATCAAGATGTTACAAGAGGGAATTATTGTAGTTTGGAAGTGGTTACTGAATTGGAAGATGGGAAAATTGAGTGGTTAATGGCACAAACATCTAATGCTGGAGGGAATATTCCAAGATGGATTCAAAATAGTTCGGTTACTGCTAGTGTGGTGGAAGATGTTCCTCATTTCATCAAATGGGTCAAGGTACAGGATTAACTCTTTTTTTTTTTATGATGTTTTATATAGAATGACCTAGACGTTTAGAAATATCTTTTTGTTTTGCTAATGCATCAGTCCATTCTTGATTGGAAATTGCCGAGGATTTGGATTGAAAAGTTGACCAGAAATCAGCGCCAACCCGTCCTAGTGATTGTGTACAATAAACAATTTGTAGAATAAACCCGTTTCGTTCTTGTTGATCTTTTATTAAGGGGGATGTGGTTTCAATAGTTTCAAATAAATCATCCACAATTGATCGCACAAATTCTGCAATCAATCTTTCCCCGTTTTGATTATCACTTTTATTATTTGCATTATTAGGAAAGATAGAATTGAACCCTGTAATTGTGGCATAGACATGTTCTCTAAACACTTCAATATATCGTTTCAAAAACTTTTCAGGTGATTGGGATTTTAACGGGTCCAAAGTCTTGAGTTGGTTTTTGATAAATTGTACCCGAGATGCTAAAAATAAATATTGTAATTGTTGTGTTGATAGGTTGTTATTTGAAGATTGGAATGGTTGCACTCGACGCAGGTATGTAATAACCTTGATGAGAGTGGGGAGCCGCTTTTGCTGGCGCAGTAGTTTGAATAACTGAGTAGTCATTTTATTGACTACTTGTTCAATCTCGTCATGAATTTGGTTAATAATTTTGATATTGTTGTACCGTAGTTTCAACCGTTTGACATGACCTGCTAGTTCCAACGCTTCGCTGTAATATCCATTCCGAACGCATGCCATTGCCAATGATGGCAGTTCTAAAATATCCTGAACTTTATCCAAATTTTTCAGTAAAACCACTGGGTCGTGATTGTTCTGCTTATCATTTTCATCATCATCATCATCATCATCATCTTTATGCCCATTAGTTTTGATGGTTTCGTATAACGAGTGGAAAGACGAATTGGATTGGAAATCATTCGCTTGGTGTTTGAAATTATCAAACTCTGTATCAAAGTTTGAAATCGCTTTCGATGAGTCGATGAATTGTTTATAAGATGTTTGGGTTAGTGAGACCAGAGTTGATTGAACCGAGTGGTGGGATGTTTGTAGGTATTGTTTTTCACTGGATATTGACCCTTGCAGGAGGGTGCGGAGATGGTCCAGATAATCCTGCCATGAATCACTGGTTATAATTGATTGTTTGGTTTCGGGTATCGATTGTTTGAGCACGTCGAGTAGTGGGTCGCCCATACTATTACTATTTATGTTATTATATTATTTATTGGTGATGTGGAATTATAAATGTAGTGGTGAAATTTGAAGTTATGTTTTTTTAATCTAACAAAAGTAAGATTTAAACTCGTGGCGCGCAACAACGTATTTTCACAATATTTACTACTCCCAACAAGTTTGTTTTTTATTTTCAACACTCCTTAACAATTGAATCCAAAACACAAGACATCGTTGTCTATCACAATTTATTACTATTATTAAATTATATATATATTTTTTTAAATGGAAGGCCTTTATTTCAATATCGATAACGGGTACATTGAAGGTCTGGTACGAGGCTACCGAGCACTTTTCTTAACCAACGCCAACTACCAAAACTTGACACAATGCAGCACTTTGGAAGATATCAAGATGCAACTTGGGTCCATGGGGGTTTATACTGGATTTTTAAATAACGTAGCCCCTCCGATTTCCACCAGCACAATTCAAGAACATGCATTTAACAAACTAATTGAAGAGTTTCGATACATTCGACAACAATCCGTCGAACCAATGACTACATTTTTAGACTACATTACTTATAGTTATATGATTGATAACGTTTGTTTGATTATCACGGGGGCTTTGCACGGTAGAAATGTGGCAGAATTGATTGAAAAACGATGCCACCCATTGGGGAAATTTGATACGATTGGGGCGTTGGCTGTGGGTAGCGAAGCGGATAATATCCAACAATTATACCATACTGTGTTGATTGATACCCCATTGGCGCCTTATTTTAAAAATTGTTTGTCTGCTGATGAATTGGATGATTTGAATGTGGAGATTATTCGAAATAAATTATACAAGGCATATTTTGAAGATTTTTATCAATTCTGTACCACCACATTGCCATCATCAAGTGGTGAAATCATGGCCAAGTTTATTGAATTTGAAGCCGATCGACGAAGTATCAATATTTCATTGAATGCTATTAGTGCAGATTTGAGTTCAGATACTAGACGACAATTGTTACCAACTATTGGACGGTTCTACCCAGGGGCTAACAACCAATTGATTCAATGCCGAGATCATGATGATTTGCAACGAATTGTTGAGGCGTATGGTGGGGATTTGAACCATGTGTTGGATGGTAACAAATCAGTGGAGGACCATTTTTATAAATATGAAATGGAATTGTGTAAGATGGCATTCACCCAACAGTTTACTTATTCAACAATTTGGGCTTGGATCAAGACTAGAGAACAAGAAGTTCGAAATATCACTTGGATCAGCGAATGTATTGCTCAAAACCAACTCGGAAGAATTGATAATTACATTAGTGTTTATGAAGAATTGAATTAGTTTTGATAAATAAATAAAAAAAAATATAATTAATAATAATAATAATATTATATACGAATTTTTATTTTTTTGTTTTTTTTTTTTTTTTTTTTAATAAATAATGTTTCTACATTGTGTAGAGTCGATAGATAGTAATTTGGAACATCCCATTTTGACTGAATCGATTCCAGCCTTGGTGACACGAATACATCCTCTCACACTCAAATGTTCTAATTGATGGAGGTTTAAAGCAATCATGTTTAATGAACGATCAGATACCGCTGAACCACAATATGCCAAATTTAATCGTTTCAATTTGGTGCAGCCTAAAGATAATACTTGTAAAGCTACTCCAGTTAACGCACAACAAAATGATAAATCCAATTCTTCCAATTCTTTGGCAACCCCTGCTAAACTAATCATGGCCTTGTCAGTTAAAAATGTACAATCCGCTAATACTAATTTTTTCAATGCAGTGAATGGTTTCATTGATTGTGACCAATATGCAAATCCTTGATCTGTAATACCAGTACATCTAGTCAAATCTAAATATTCAATTCGGTTTGCTGCATAAGTAGCCATGTGGTACATGCATCGATCAGTAATATGTTTACAATATGATAATGTTAAGCTTTTCAATTTGGGGCACCCAATTTCTGTCCCCGGTGGCGGGAAACCACCGCCTTGATGATGATATTGAGGTACAACCCATCCAATTAATCTGGCCACTGTAGCATCTCCAACTTTTCTACAATTCGATAAATCGATTTCTTCCAAATCCATACCAATATTTGGCACCGTCAAATCAATAATTGCTCGATCGCTAACATTCCAAACACTTTTCATTTTGAATGTTTTGATACCTGCTAGTGCCAACCCACTGGCCAAATGGCAAAACCCTTCATCAGATAGATGGAAACAATTGGATATATCAACATTTTTTGGTCGAGATCCGGCAAAATTGACAATAGATTTGATCGATTCATCAGTGATTTTGGTATTAACTTTACTCAAATCCAGCCGGTTGATTAATGAATTACTTTTTGTTAACAATTCTTGCCAATGTGTACAAACTCTTCTCATCTGCATCAATGTTTTTAAATTCATATATTGGAAAATCAACATTTGAATAATATCAGGGAATGGGCCAACATTAAATAGGCTAGTTCTTCGTCGTGCTTTTATACTCTGGCGTTTATTTCGTGGTTGAGTTGTTGTTAAAGTCGAATTTTTATGATAAAAATAATCCATAGACGCCTGTCGTTTCACGCCCCTTGGTTCGTCATCCTCACTTAAATTTCTAATTTCTTTATCATTATTATTATTATTAGCAGGTAGCGGTTGGAATGGATCACAATCAGTAGAAAACCCATGCACATGGTTGCGAGTCTGCCTACTAGTGGCCAATTCTTCAAACTGTGTTTGTAAATCCACATAACGTCTACACAACCCTGTCATGACTTTTGGGTCGATTTTTAACAACACGATTTCAGTGACACTTTTAACACTAGCAGTTCTACATGGTGATAGCCCCAAAAATGCAAATTCCCCAAACATTGTCCCTCTAGATAACATATCTCTACTACTCCCACTAGTCTCGTCAATAACTTCCACCAACCCAGATACCAAAAAATATATACTCTTTTCTCTTTCCCCTTGTCGAAATACATACTGCGAAGCGGGGAGGTCCAAATGGTGAACTTTATTAATCAAACCTAATCGTTCAGTAGTTGGTAATAACGCTAATATTGGAATAGATTCTATACATTTCAAGATCATTTCGTCATTAATTTTCGTTTTTTTCTCATTACTACTACTGTTATTATTATTATTATTATTATGATTAATATTGTTCAAAGTTTCTGAGGTGTTGTCCTTCATTTTAACTAATTCTGCCAGCCGCTGCTGAGCCTTTATTCGGATTTCTTTATCAATAGTTGGATAATCTGGCAGTAATACCCGTAGATGCTCCTTGTTCAACGCTAATACTAAACACTTGGTATTTGCAATTACCGATGCAGTACGAGGTCTATCAAATAAAATCCCAATTTCACCAAAATACGATCCGGGAGTTAATTCTGCAAAAATACTCTCACCATCTCGTGAGCTTATGCTAACATTTCCTTTAACCAGCCAATACATTGCTCGTGCCTCTTCTCCTTCCGTTGTTATATATTCATGGGAAGATATTACTAATGGTTTTAGTTTAGTTGTAATAGCTCTTAGAAATGATTGAGGCGCTGATTTGAATAGTGAACACTCGCATAGTAAATCATAGATCTCCATTGGAACATTGTTGTTATTATTACTGGTGGTATGACCTTGTGATGATGAGGATGATGTTGTTGCTAACGAATTTGAAAGTAATAATGTAGTATCGCTGCCGCTGGTGCCGCCGCCGCCGCCGCTGCTGCTGCTGCTGCTGCTGCTGCTATTACTATTACTATTGTTTTGTTGCGTATTTTCTACCCGCGCCATTATTAGATCTTATTGTGTTTTAAACCCCCTCCCCCAATTGTCTGGAGTATTTTTTTGTGGTTTTATACTTTTTATATTGTTGCTTGAATATCGAATTGTCGAGCTGAAAGAAAGACGATAAAAGAAAACTGTCTATTGCTTAGTAAAAAAAAAAGTTTAAAAATAAAAATAAAAATTAAAAAAAATGTCTATTGTAATAAAGAAAGTTTTCAAAAATATTTAATTTTGAGAATATAATGAAGAGAAAAATTACAGAATTATTTTATATGATGGAAAGAAAAAAAAATTAATAATAATAATAAACTTGATAATAAGAATAAAAAAAAGTAAAACTGACAAGGGAGAATAGAAGAAGAAGAAACCAAAAAGAAAACAATATAACAATTAAGTATGTCTCACTGAAAGAAGCTTTACAATGTAAAAAAGAAACGAAATAAACGCCAGAAACGGATGAAAAAAGAAACGCTTTTTATTGTTTTGGTTTCTTTTTTTGTTTTTTGTTTTTTTTTTTCGTACAAGACGGAGGTAATTAATACCGCGAAGTGGTTATAAACAGCCTGGAGGTGGAAGCTGTCTGCATGTAAAATGAAGGTGGAAGCCAAGCTCAGCACGTTAGAAACTCAACAAGTTATATTCATGAAGCACAGCTTATATTATTCTTCGATTCCACCGTATTGTGAAAACCAAAAAAACAAAACAAAAAATTATATGTACCGTCTTACATGAAGAAACAGCTCTAGAAAAACCGATAATCCAAAAAGGCCCGTGCTCAAAAAAGCTTCTGATTGTATTTCTAGAATATAAAGACCTGATTGATTAATGGACAAAGTTCAAAGATTTTAATATTTTTACGTATAGTACTATTTTTTTTTTAAATTTTTTTTTTCATGTACAAGCTTACAATAGGCTAATCATTAACTCTTTACTGATTTGTTTTGACTTATTAAAGAATTCGGAAATAAAAAAACAAAAAAACATGCATCATGATTACCAGAGTATTTTAATTATTCTGATACTATCAGATATAAAATAAAAATAACATAAAAAAAGCCTCAGGACATACAAATATTCGAATTCTTTGGCTATTGCACGCAAAATATAAATGATGATGAATTCTGATAGTTCTAAATAATTTAAACTATCATGCATAAAGGGTATAAAATAGAAGATCCAAACTTAAAAAGGGTTAGCTATTGGATCAAAAACAAAAAATAAAAAACGACAAAAAAAAAACAAATTTCCAAACTTTTATCTATTGTAACTTTTTCTGGCTACCTTAGGCCGGTAACTGATCTTCTGTCCTTAAATTTTTGAATTAATACATAGACAATAAATCTTTGTTCTCTATTCTTCTTGTGATTGTTCTGTATACGGTATTATGCTTATATAATAATTTCTATTTATTTATTTCCCACCATATACATGCATGTAAACAATAAGCTGTACTAATTGAATTGAATTATAAGTGAAAATGTTTTGAAGGCTTATATTACCATATACCCGTACCAGTCAGTACCAGTACCAGTACCAGTGGCAGTGGCGATACTAAGTGGTTTTCTTGTTACGATTATACAGTAGCATGAAAAAAAAATAAAAAAAAAAAAAAATAGGGGTTGAGAAAGTGGATACAGAAATATATTTTTTCAAACTTATTGATCATAAGCTGTACCCCTAGATTCCACCCACGTATACCCGCGATATAAATATATCGCGGGTACGTGCCACGCCCCCACTCTGTGTCCCGCCCTCACGCTCGCTCCCATTGTGTAGACAATAACACCATAAAGCTAAAGGATTGTATTGTATCATGGTGCGCTTGGGGTCTATATATAGACCCATTTTAAGTATAATGAGATTGGATTTATACATTATTCATAGACGTACATATGGCCTGTGCGTATGTCTTGCATAAACTTCTTTTGATGTGTTATGAAGAATAATCTTCTCCAATTCTTATTTTATATTCTTTTATACATCAGATGTAGGTTACTTATGCTTTTCGACTGCATACCCACTTATCCGTAAGTATCTATAGACAATTTAGAATAAATCTAAAATCTAAAATAAAAATAAGTGAAGTTCTTTTGGTTTTTTATATCTCAATTTTTTTTTGGAGCTTCTTGAGGTCTGAGTGGTTTTATGATATTTAATACATTATCTGATAATAATAATCGTAATGAGTGATTTTTTAAATACATAGCTATTTGCAAAATTGATTGATAAATACTGAATATCAGATATTTAAATTTGGTTAGGGTTAAAAGTATCTGTCTCCATTAGTGAATGTTTTTTTTTGTTAGGTACCACAAAGTCGCGTTTCATTTTTTGATTACTAGCTGTAATAAATATTATATTAAACCCTATACACACGGCTGGTACATTATAAGTCAAAAAGCATTTATACACCCAATTTCTAACGATTTAAACTGGGTTCATAACTTGGTTCATAACTTGTTCAGATTATTAGCATGGACGACCACAATGGTGGAAACAATGTTTCTTTTTAAGCGGAGAGAAATGGTTTGATCAGCTCAGCACCAAAAAAAAAAAAAAAAAAAAAAAAACCCTTACCAGGAGGTCTATTAAAAAACAAAAAACGACACAAAGGGTTGGGGAATTAAATTTTATACATGGTTTCGCACGGCGTTTCATATCGATATTTAAAGTCTGTTAACTACAACTGATCGCGATATTCTTGTTACCAAAGTTTGGATGGATCGAATCGATCAATAACAGTCGATCGGCTTATTCATTCGGTTAAGGCTGTAAGTATCCCACTCCTATGGAATTTTATAAAACCAACTGCATGCACATCACCCTAGTGGCTTGTCAATGTTTTTGGTTCTTTTTTTAAAAGGCCGGTATGTTTATACGCATATGCGCACAATCTTTTGCCAACGTTTCATTGGATTGTTGCAGTATTAAATATTCGATCGTTTGGAACAACAACAACAACAAAAAAAAGGGTTCATCAAATATTATAATCACTGCTAATCGATTTGTCAATATTATAACTTACCAGCTGGTTGGATTTCCACATAAGTTCGCAAGAATCCTCAATCATGATCTTTTAGCCGCTGAAATTCCACAAATATCAAGCCACCTAAAATAAGTCTTATTATTTGTTCTGATCAGAAGCAGTAATTTTAAAAAGGAGCCACACGTTTTCAGTAAATATCCCCAGTTATAGCGCAATCCCATCAGGAAGAGATAGCTCGGCGTCTATCGATCGCGATGTAGTCTGAAATTTAACGTTTGGGAGTTGTTGTTTTTTTAAGCCTCTGCTCCCAAATGCGTCCAGGTGAAAAAGCCTATTTCTTTTTCTTTTTCTTTTTTATCGCGTAAAAAATTTAGATTTACTACAAAATTTGGAACAATAATGATAATAATAATAATAATAAACAATCGATTTGTCTCATGATTCACATCCGAACCTTCAAATCATGGCAACCCCCCCCCCCTGGACACCGATTATACTTTGCCATATAATTTTCAGCTCATAACCTGTTCTACCATATACAATTGGTTTTTAGACTGGCCTCTCGTTATTAAAGCATAAATGGATGGTTAACTATTGGGTTATTCAATCAGCTCAACAATACTAATTTACGTATCTCCATGGTTCCATGTGCGTTCTCTTTGGCAGCTCTAGAATTAAAATGAGATATAACTTTGAACACTGCCTCATAATCATCATGTTTTTGAGCCGTAAGTTATAATACAATTTACTATTTTGTCTAATGCAGTGTTTAGAATTGGAACCCGATTCTCGCACAACGTAACGATCAATTCACAGCACCGAATTCTGAGACCTGAGATCGAATTAAATAAAACAAGTTTATATTATTTTCCCAATCACGTTCCAGTCTCATTTGAGTTTAAAGGTAAGCCATTGAGGTGCTGTTTTAGACTAAGATTTCTCGTATAAAAGCTTTACGCATATATATGATATATATTTTTTACAAGTACATTGTTTCTCTTGAATATCGCACCTCCTCTAAACCCCTCGAGCCTTTATTGATCCAAAATTTAAGTTCCATGCATAAAAAATTTAGAGTTTAAAAAACCTGGTCGGCTCGATTAAAAATGGATCCAACACTCTTATTATTGCTATTTTTGTATACTGCAGTGTCTTATAATTAATTAAGTTCATAACTTGATTAATCATGGCCATGGTTTTTTAAAGTGTGTTTTAACTAATAAATCCCTTCTGTGCTTTTACACCTGGTGCATCGAACCCTTGTTAAAAAAGGTTTTTTTTTTTTTTTTTTTTTTTTTTTTTAAACACCTATTTCTGGACAATTCATGCCTAAGTTATATATATGGAATTGTTGATGTATGGTATGCATGTAGGATCGATCTGGCGATACACACTTATCAGATGTTCAAGGGTTGACAAATATTATTAAGTAAACATGCCCCCCGCCTTCTCCCCCGCCGGCCGTTATTACTGCAGTCTGGTATTAAACCTTTTTTTTTTTTTTTTTTTTTTTTGGCCCGCTTTTCTGCGTCAATACCTTGACCTTGAACCGGGCTAGACGTGAAGTAACTGTCCATAATCCATAACAGATGTTATTAAGAATAGTTTATTAACAGGAAAAACGGATTCTGTCAATTTGTTAAATATTTTTAAAATTTGTGGCTTTACACAGTTCGCGATGCACATGTCGTAATATCTCAACATGCCTGTCGACATTAATGCACAAGGTTGCATAGGTGCTTCTACATGCTGTGATTAATACACGTAACGTTTAAAATTTCATTTTCATACGTTTTTAGTGCTTTTTTTTTGGAACTTTTAAAAAGGTATGTTTTAAAATTATATTATCAAGGAATAAAAATTGGCGATAGCATGAATATAATGTAGGAGCACGTTGGTTGAATTGACCCTTACAAAGATCGATATGTATATCTCAACATGTTATTCAACGTACAACATACCGTGCATTAGTTCCAGCTAGAACTCACAATTTGTTATGATGATTAAAGTGCGTTTTCTTTTCTTTTTTGTTTTTTTTTTAGCAATAAACACCAATCGATCGCGAATTATTCAACACGGTCGTCAAGGTATGAGCGATTGGTTAATCAAGTTGTCGGTTACTAAGCTTATCCTTTCTTGTGCTTATACAGATCGAATGAATTTATCCCACGATTGATCAACTTTATTGTATACTCATAACATTTCTATGTTTCTAAAAAAAAAACTTCCGCCAGAGTACACCGGAATATTAACCAAAAGTTAACATGATTGATCAATTGCAATGTTGAACTCATATCAAATCCCGATCATAATTAAATTACAGCACATTTAAACTAATCAAACACGCCATTCTTAGCGATATATGCGTATACGGTATTTGGACGAAGGAGAGGCCGGCATTGCAGTGTGATTTTTCTTCGATTTCCAGCATAGCTCAAGTGCGTTGATTTTGTATCTTTCGCCTATATGCCGATCAACACTCATAACTCTAATTTTAATCAGCCATGATTGTAAAGGGGATTTATTTTCGAACTAAGGTGCGGAGCGTCTTCAAGTTGGAGGTATATGCGTATTATTAGAACCTGTCGCCGGGTTTCAAAAACCTGTTGTTATCTCGATCGGGGGTTACACATGTACGTACGTGTGCCTCATTATTACTTACCTTTTGGAATATTTAATTAATACCTTGGAAAAATGATCGATCGATAAACTTACCAGAACAGCACTACAACTTCATTAAAATGTATGTTGATAATTTGAGTAAAACTGGGTTTTTTTTTTTTTTTTTTTTTAGGTTGTTTACATGTGCCATGGAGGGGTTGTAAGAAATGGCGTGATAGATCTGTAACAATCGGTTGACTAGATAGATCAGTCCCTGTTAAAAAAACAAAAAATATTAAACCAATCCTATCATTTATAATGTTCCTATATCGATCTTTTGAATCGCGTAGTCGATTATAATAAACAATTTTGGCTTCTTCGCGATATATATAACATTGAGGGCTGTAAATATGTCTATAGCAATATCCGTTAAGCCTATCAACAATGTTTATCTGCGATCGGTGGAGGGGGGATTTTTTTTAAAAATTCATGAGTGCTTATTAGGTGAAGTTGAAGGCTTATATATATTATGATCGCCTTCCTGGAGCGGTCGCGGTCAACCAAAGTTGGTTGAAGGTTGTTTATTGTTTGTTTATACCATTATAAATTATAGTCCATTACAATCCAACAGCATTTTTCTTGTTCAACCAACACATTGCGACATCAACAAGATCGTATTAACCAAGCTTAAATAGGATCGAAAATACAATTATCCAATTTAAATTTATCATCACACAACTATTTACCCAAATTATTAACTTAATTACCATGCCAATAGTTGGCATCTAAGCTCCCTGTATTCTAAACAATAAATGCCATTCCAAGCCTTTAACAATTGAAATGTTAATGTAAAGTTTTGACTTTAAACCAAAGGCTAGTTTTAGTTTTGATGTCGGCTGCTAAACTCAATTTTCAATAAATAAAAACTCAACAATATATATATATAAGTTATTTCATAGATAAATTAAACCTAACAGTTTGAAAGCTTCAAGTGTAAGATACACTTGTTAACAATTGAACAGCCGAGATCTGAGCATGCAAGTGTACAGTCGAACTTTAAGTAAATCATTATATTAAACGTGTGTATAAAGCGGGTCAGGACCAATATTGTAAGTTTTGCAATCATGATGGGGGACTTTGACGACACGAACGGGGCTTGGTATTGTATTTTATTCTATTAGTGTAGATGCGCTGCGGGGAATGCACTTTACCGGCGATTACCGAATATAACATTCAAGAAATTGTCTAACAATCCAGGAAATTCTTAAAGGCTGATCCGAAAATTATTTTGATCACTTGCAATCATGATAATTAATTGCAATCATATTTCTTAGTAATAATGCGGCTCATCGCGTTAATCGATATTCTATCTTGTCTTGCATTTAAATATGCGAATACGTGGGCAATTACAACCATCATTTATTTTTTGATTATATAAAATAAATAAACTAAACCTGTAGCTAATGACTACTCTACTTTCTCCTAATTCTTCCAACTTCGTTCGGCTAAAAGCACTGCTACCATAACGCCATATTATATGCATGTACAATAGTAAGTTATTCAAAGTTTAACCCACTTCCAACCGCGTCAAAAATGTCTAGATATGCTAACCAAAAAGTGCTCGAGATCTAATCTGACGATAGAACTACGTATACTTCGATCAGTGCTTGAACAAAAAAAAAGACTCAATGTTAGTACTGTTCAATTGTCAACAAAGTTTTGTTGTTTCTTGTTGTTACTAACTTTATGGTTTTCTTGTTTTTTGTTGCTGTTAACTTTATGGTTTTCTTGTTTTTTGTTGTTGCTAACTTTATGGTTTTCTTAAGCGCTTAAATTTAATATATATTAAAGATTGTTGAGATGTACGCCGCACGAGGCTCAAAAGAAAAACAACAAAAAAACATTAAACTTCAGCACAAGGCATCTCAACAAGCCATTGAAATTTGGCCCACCGAATCAACATCATATCTCTCCTACATTCATTAGCATTTTTAATAATGCCCAACATCAACAACACTTGACCCAAATTGGCAAAACAAAATAACAACGTAACTATCCATCCATGTACTTCTTCACGCGCCATAAGCCCTCCAACAACCATCACACAAGACCATAAAAACATGACCAAATTGTGCCATAAATTATTGTAGATATATTGGTATGTAATCAAATCTTCCCTTGGATATGTGCCGGTAATTTCTGTAGTCTGATTGGATATCAAGCTTTTAAATATAAGAATCGATGGCAATGCGGCAAGGATGGTGATTAAACTGGTGATTGAAAATAACACCAGGTTTTCGTACTTTGCGATGGTGTTGGATTCAAACTTATTATTACTCGATGGGAGAATAAAGAGGACTGGTATTAAGATAAGAAGGGAAATGAGTTGAAGGATAAATGGGGTAAGGACAGATTTGGAGGAGATGGCGATTAAATGTGTGGCTCGTTCATATTGCCGTTGCTCCTCATCAATTCTGGAACGGCGAGGGGTTTGTAAATGTAGTGGTAGTTTTAAAATAGTTGGGCTTTTCATTATTATTATAAATAAAAAAAAAAATAATAAAAAAAATAATAAAAAAAAAAAATTGAAAGGTAAATGTTAGATATATATACTACTAATATTACAATACTATTAATGCAAACAACTCAACAAAATAGAATACTAAGAGAATAAAGTTTTATAAAAAAAAAAAAAATTTTAACTCTTCTTTTTGAAAGAAAATGATAATCGTCCATTCTTTTTTTCCTTCTTTGAATTAGATCTTCCCATCATTGTCGATGGGGTTGACGTGTGGCGTTTCAAAAAATCAGATCCATTATTATTGATATTAGAATTAGAAACATTAGTAGCGTTACCACTGGTTCGAACTCTTGAAACCGGGATGGCCATTGGACTTGTAGATAACGATTCCACCCCCACATGGTCTTCATTTTCATGACTCCATTGTTCATCTTCTTCATCAATCTTTTCTGGGTTATTGGCATTGGAATTATAATTTGAAAATTGAGAATGTGATGAGCATGGAGGAGGTGGTGCATTCAAATCTTCTTCTGGTTCGTTAGTAAACAAGTTTTCTTTTTCCATATCTTTGGCAGATACTTCTTGATAAAACAAGACATATGCAGTGGCCATCCCTTTATTATCACCAAAGAAATTGAATACATAACTTGGATCAACAGATTCGACCATTTCATCATCAAACAATAACCATCCAGCATGTTCGGTTTTGACAACTGATACATAATGTCCATGGTACGGACCACCACCTATATGAACCACAATACCACACAATTCATACAATTTATCAGGATCTTCGGCATCAAAAGTGGTATTAAATAATCGAAAATGCTTAGGATAAACCACACGGTGGAATAATTTCAGGTTTCGTTGCATATCTTCAGTAAATTTGAATCGTTTCAAATGTAATGCCAGTATTTTTGGTAATTTTTTTACCTTCATTCGTTTTTCTGCTTCTTGTAACCCACCACAATTATCACACTGGAATTTATTTCGTTCACATAACATTTCACTTGCACTAAATTGTCTCAAACATTGAGTAACTGAAGTATTTCTTTCTAAATCAATCGACAAATCCAAAAATTGTTCATCTCGTCTACTAACGTTTTCACAAGTTAAACATTTTGTTTCACTAGTTAATAACCCTTCAAATAAATCATGAATCCATCTATTGGGGGCGTCTGGTCCAGTAGTAGGTAACCCCAGTTGGCTTGTAGTCCGATCAACACTCTCAATAGTTTCATTTAACAAAAAATTAAAAAACTCATGAGCATCTTGATGCATCGATGATCTAAACGGTTCATTGTCTCTTTTTAAAACGTCAATCAATCTCGCCGGACTAACCACCCCAATTCTTGATTCATTTTCTGCCATTGATTCAAATATATCCTTCAAACTTGTATACAGATTCTCCTCCATTTTATATTCCGAACTAATACCATAATCCATATTAATAATTGGTCCTATAACTAATGCATTCCGCTTCTTTTGTTCTGGGGTAGCAAATGGATCATCAGTAAACCCAACCACTGGCAAATTCTGCCCGGGGAATCTAGCTCCTAATGACATTCCTTGTAATCCTTTATAAGGCGGTACTTCTTTTGAAACTAATTGTCCTGGAGTTCCATTTTCAGGCGGTACATTGGATGATGATGTCCCTTCATCGTCTTTAACTCGAAAAAATCCCATTTTTTTACCTAAACTCGAACTTTCCTTCCCTTCTTTTGGTGCAGGAGTAGATGGTGCAGAGCTGTTGCTAGTTGCTGGAATTGGCACAGCATTCAACCCCAGTTCATTATTAGATTGACTGGTGCTTGTGTTTAATACTGCTGCATTGGGGTCGACTGTGAATGGATGGGGAGTTTTCCCTGGTATACTCAATTTCGGGGATCTCTTATCTGATGGCGGGAAATTTAAAACCGATTCTCTGAAGGGTTTGACAAAGTATAAGCATTGTAATACGGAATTACAGTAGCATGTATTGCCAAAGTTTTCCATACCAAACACTTTGGCGGATCCATCTGTTAGCTTATCGAAGTCATCCTGTGTCATTTTTATTCTACTGATAAATAATGATAATAATAAAAAAATAAAAAAAAAATTAATAATAAAAAAAGTGGAGATATTTGATATTGTAAAGTGTTTTAATTTAGTATATTGGGACAAAAACGAGTAGGTACACTGGAAAAAAAAAAAAAATATTTAAAAAATTTGTAAGGAGACTTTTTTTTTTTTTTTTATGCTGCCACTATTGTGTTATAACAATTAAATAGTACCTCTAGGTGCAAAAGTTGCGCGCATGATTATAAATTATGGCTAGTGCGCAGTATTTCTTAAGACTCTAACGTTAAAAGTATACGTTTGATTGCGTTGTGCGTTTATTGATTTTAATTGTCTGAGTGGAGTGGCTTTAAATTGAATGCCGTATTATTAATTTAACGTTTTGAGATCTTTTTTTGTTTTTAATATGTCGGAGGAAGCGGGACCGGTAAATTTACCCACTCAAGCTTATCAATTGCCGATCGATCACTAATAAAAAAAACGGCTTGTTCAAATAACGCACAATTTTTTTTTTTTTTTTTTTTTTTTTTTTAGAAATACTTGTTGTCAACATTGATTTGAACGATCTGTCAGCATAATAGTAATATTATTCAACAGTGATGTATCCCTCATCCCGAGAACCGAATGTCGTCAGCCGGATATTATGTCGTCGTAAAAATGGTTCCACTGCTTGTTTGTAGAGTTGAAATAATGCATATAAACATCCAACTGTCAACGCAATTGTCTAAACATAATTAGTCACTTGGTTTTGTTTATTGATGATTGATAACAAGACGGCAGTTGTTTACACGGTTTGGGTGGGGTATTCAAATTCTTATTTTGAGACAAAACCCTTTGCAAGCTTCCCCCTGTATGCTTCCTCAAATTTCAATCCATCTTATGAAAAACTGTACATCATCGCTGTCCCTATACGAACGGAGAATCTAAAACAAAACAAAAAATCTTGGATTCTATTGGCTGCAATAGAAAGGCATCAAGTGGACGTACGCGGTTGACTTAAATCTCCGAAAAGCACGCGTGCTATGCATCGACCTAATGCATCTTGAGA
>JAJLUN010000120.1:0-50877 GCA_030564365.1 Blastobotrys arbuscula | reverse complement strand
AATATATAAATATAATATTAAATATAATATAAATATTTATTTCAATTACCTAATATACATAATGGTAATATTAATCCAATTAATAATATGAAATATCAGATATTGGTACACTATCTATTCTATATTTATAATATGATGACTCCATGATTATTTGCAACCTGTTGGTCTGCTGCTCATACACTCTGTAGTATCTCTGACTGGACCTAAATTTGTGTGCATTGCTTTACCAGACATTGTCTGTGGTAGGCATGTGTTTTGCATATCTGAAAATGCGTTGTATAGGTTTGAAATTGCGAATTTCCCGGAATTACTCCATGACACACAACATGTTACATCACAGATGCTTCTTGGTGATGATGGTGCAGTAGTCGTATCTTTAATCAATTTCAAGCTCAATGCTTGACAGTCTCTCCAACTTGGCACATTCGTATTACTACAAGCAATAGTATAAGATGATCGTGATTGTGGTTTTGCTGTTGATTCGAACTCTTTAAACATCTTGTAGGACATGATTGATGACGAGCACGTTACGATGCTGTCTGAATTTTTACAATCTTCTCTTAATTTCTTATCTTGGACTAGAACACTCCCTAGCGCAATTTGTGCGTCAGATCCGCTCACATCCAGCATTGTGTTATTAACATCACGGAAGTCAATCTTAATCAAATTTATAATATCACTAATCGTATCTGTACCATCACTGTTATTATATTTTGAAATCATATTGTTCACTTTCTCATGATCACTGATAACCCAGACATCTCTACAATTTTCTCCAAGTAAGACATCGTAGTTTTTCATACTATCCTTCTGGCAGTACCTAACAATTCCACCATCTAATGCCAAAACAGCATTGATTAACATAAGTACGCTCAATAATTTACTAAACATCTTCTTGAAAAAAAATCTAAATAAAAGTGAAGAGGGAAGATTAGGATCTCCCATCCACATTTCTTATATAGTACATAATTGTTTACCTTACCCCTTTAAAATTCTGGGGTAACCATATCATAGAAGTTTCTAGAGCCTATAGTAGTGCTTATGTAAGCACAACATCTTCTCGTAGTGTAAATCCAGGAAACGTGCAACAGGATTTACACTATGCGGCCCCACCCTAAGCGACAACCCAGTGTTGTCGTTCATTCATACTGCTATAATAACCATTATAGTAATCTTGTTTCATACAGGGACGCGTCATAAATACTGCGGAGAACTGTTGCAAAAGTTATCAATGCTGGAAGCCGAGCGGATGTCGGCAGATCAACACTAATTCTCGGCTAGCGGGAGCTCGCATATGAAAAAGAAAAATTTTTCATAAGATTTTCTTCTTCTCTTCAACTAGCTTAGTTCAAACCATAGAGGTAATAAATATATTTAAGGCTTCTAATAATCAATCTGATAGAATAGTTGCCATGCGTGATCTTTTAGAGTATAATAAACAATATTATTTGCCAATTTTTACGTGCGAGCATTCACAGACTAAAAAAATTTACTAAATTTTTTTTTTTTTTTCGATGTTAATATTTACATGTAGAGGTATGATTTTTATTTGTTTTTATTTATTTTTCTTCGGGTGTAACGATATTACTGCATGGCTATAACATGGTTCGTTGCTGAATTTGACTTGATAATCGTTACTTCCTGTACAATCCTTGCTATCAGTAAACAAATGTGCACCGAAAAAAACAATACAAACGATAAAAAGACAACAACAAAAAAAAAAGAATTACTATTTACATCTTGTAACAACAAAAGTCAAAGGCAGTATTTCGAAATGATTTACGAGCAGTTCCCGGGCAGAATTTCTCCTAGGGAACTTCGGTCTGAGTATTTTGAATCATTAATTTGAAGTCAGAAAAAAGGACTAGAACTGAAAACAGGGCACTAATGACTACTGTGGATGGCACAATTGAACATTATTATTATTTTTTAGTATAATTAGAACAGCTTTATGTATATTGCAAACTCAGTAGGTCTCTTTGCTACTTATTAGCGGACCTGAATAAAATAAATGATTTCTCACTCACTCACACCGCTCTCTGTTAGACAGAGCAGCTGCTGATGCAGCTTTGAATAGTGCTCTCTCTTCGTCATCAACAACTTCCTCACTTATGTTGATAACTCTTGTATCTTCAAGTGCGTCAGCAACATCACGTGCTGTGCCATCATCTACATCTTCCCTGTCATCACAATACCCAATTTGCGACTTGAATTCGAAGTATGGATGTTCGTTGATTTTGCTGAAGAAATCAGTGTGATTTTGCAGCCGACTATCATAACTAGTTACAAATATATCTTCGCTAGTTAACTTATAGATGTATACACCTTTTGGAAACGTTGATAATAATGCGGCGATCTGCGTATCATTGAATTTGCCTGTCCAAGTAGAACCTACTACAGCCATATTGATGATTATAGTTAGTAATGATTAAAAATACTTGTGCACTTTAAAAAATCAAAATAGTAAAAGTGAGAAGGGAAGATTAGGATCTCCCATTCACGTTCATTATATAGTACATAAAATTGTTTACCTTTCGGTGTAAACATGTCATAGATGGTTTTAAAGCCTACAGTAGTGCTTATGTAAGCATAACATCTTCTTATATCAGGTATGTAAACCCAGGAAACGTGCAACAGGATCTACACTATGCCCCTCTAAGCGATCGCCAATCCAGTGTTGTCGTTCATTCATACTATCATAGTAGCCATTATAGTAATCTTGTTTTATACAGGGACGCATCAGAAATACACTGCAAAAGTCATCAATTAATAGAATAGTTTCCACGCGTAATCTTTTCGAATATAATAAACAATATTATTTTTACGTGTAAGCATTCACGGACTTTTACTATTTTGTAATATTCCTAAATTAAAAAAGCATTAATAAAATGGCAGGAAAAAAACATGAATTACGTACGACAAAAATGAAAAAAAAAAAAAAAAATTCTTAATAAATATTATAAACCATCTAATATAATTAAAGCAAAATTGAAATCAGTATATGATGATATGTTGAGTTTTAAAAATAGTGAAGTTGATTATAATTCTAATAATAATTTATCTAAAGCTGTTAGTGATGAGGATGTACTTAAAACTATTTCTATTAACACTAGTAATGCAGATAGAACACATACTGGTATTATTAGGGCATATTTGATGAATATAGTTTTCCTCTTAAGAGTATGAATACTCAAAAGCCTGATTCAGTACTATGGTGGGAGACTACGTGGGAACGACAGGTGTTGTAGTTTTTTTTATTTATTTAAAAATGAAACTTGTTTATTATTATTTAGTAGTATTTAAAAGAGATATATAGAATAATCAAAATCTGGATTATAAGTTTGATTTGTGTAAGGTATTAATTTTTCAGTATAGAAAGAGATAAAATATCCTTTTTGTTGAGCTAATTTTAAAACTATTTTAGCAGTATCTTTATTTAAACATTTATTTGAAGCTTCTAAATATTCATAATAAGGAATATTTATGATATTTTCATTATAAGGTTCATGAGTTAAAATAAGTACAAAAATATAATAAAAAGTATAATTTTCTAATTCTAAAGGATAGGTAATTCCTTCTTTAGTTTCATTTAATCCTAAACTATTTAAACGTAAATTTATATTAGTGTTAAAATATTTAGCGTCTAATATACTTCTATTAGTATTATTTTTTGAATAAGTAAAAGGAGGTAATTTTGTGGTAGAATCAATTTCAAAATTAGTATATTTTTTTAAATAATCTATTATTATATGTTCTAATCCAAATTTATTGTAATTTTCAAGCCATTCTCCATAATCTTCATCTTCATATAATTGACATAGAACATAATTATCATTTAATGATACATTATAAATATTAGAAAATTTAAAATTAAGTAAATGAGATATATAATTATTATCAGAAAAACAAATATATTCATCAATAGTTTTATTAATATATAGATCGTTATATATTTGTAGATAATATTTAGGTAATTTGCTTACTCTATATTTCATGAAAATACATGCAATATATATGGAATTAAAATTATAATCAAATAATTTATCAATAATATAAGGTTTTACTGGAATTGGATATAAAACAGAAGAAGGAAGATATTTATTTAATAAATATGTATCAATTATTTCACTCATTATATATCTAGCACAAATTTCGTTTCCTATTATATCATTCATATCATTTTTAAAATCTTTGTATATATTTTGAGCAAAATCTAGATAGTATCTACATCCATTCATAATACATCTATTAAAAATACAATCACTGTGAAAAAATGATAATCCTTTTATGCCTAGTCCGTCATATTCAATATCATTTTCGGTAACATTTTCATCATTAACTTTCTCATAATAAGTAATTATATCTTCATTACAAAATTTATCATATAATCGTTTAAAATCGGTATATTTACCATAATAAGCAGCAATAGCTGCTAATATTAAGTCTTCTCTCATTATGAATAGAACAATTTTTAATATATTATATTATTAAATGAGCAATAGTGAAAGTGAAGAGGGAAAGATTAGGACCTCTTATTCACGTTCTTATATAGTACAGATTTGTTTGTTTACTTTATTCCTTTTTCGGTAAACATATTATAGAAGGTTCGAGAACCTACAGTAGTGCTTACGTAAGCATAACATCTTCTTATATGGTGTAAACCCAGAAAACGTGCAACAGGATCTTCCACTCTGCCCCACCCTAAGCGATCGACAACCCAGTGTTGTCGTTCATTCATACTATCATAATAACCGTTATAGTAATCTTGTTTTATACAGAGACGTGTCATAAATACACTGCAAAAGTCATCAATTAATAGAATAGTTGCCACGCGTAAATCTTTTCGAGTATAATAAACAATATTATTTGCCAATTTTTACGTGTTAGCGTTCACGGACTTTTTAATATTTTGTAATATTTCTAATTGCCTTTATATAAGTTGACAAATTTTTATCGCAGAAAATACTTTCACTCTCTATGGACCTAAGGAGCCCTTCAAGTTAATCTTGTGAGTGAATATTCATAGATACAACTATTCACAAGTGCAGGGACTGTAATAGATCTATGCCTCTATAATCGACTATGGCCAAAAATAAATAAAAAATTACTTGATGCTGGATCTTAGCTTTTAACGTCTTAGTTTTATGGCCACACCAGGGTGCTATGGTTAGACATTAGGTTAATTGCTCAACTCAGCTCAACTATAAGGCACTAATCAGCGGCATGGCAATGAGGCTACATTGCCGTCCGTCCTCTGGGACACAAGTCTTAATTAATTAAGTGATAACGCCGTGCACCAGCTGCTAGCAGTGCCAAGTAATAATTTCGGCCATATCGCGATCTATAAATCTTTTTTTTTTATATCCATCTTATCAATAAGCATTTATCGAAACCTTTTTTGGATAAAGACTCAGATTTTTTTTCAGTTCACTTGCATTGTGAACCAAACCGACGCAAGTCAAAAAAATAGCCAAATTATTACTGCTTGTAAATTACCTAATTGAGATTTTCTATATGTTAACTACTACTATCAGATATACTTTTATCAAAAAAATTAAGCCTAACGGTCAAGCTTCAGGCATAAGAATAAATTTATTGCCCGCATGGATCTATAATATTAAGCGCCGAATAAACCCCCAGTTAATTATTACGCGTTACGTAACAAATAATCATTTTTTGGCCGCACCAAACTTACCAGTTGCGCCCGCATGCACGGCACCAAGTTGTTGTTTTACCAAAATGTAAAAAAAATTAAAGAAAGCTTATGACTTTGGTTCATTAATTATAATTATAATGACAATTGGGGCTTATGTACTATTTGAAAATGTATTGAAAAGAAAGAAGAAAGAAAAAAAGCATTCCGTATTAATTAATTAGTAGACGTTCTTTTTGCAGAAATAGCTGGTATTTAAAGCCGGTCTAAATACTATACGGATCGATTCCGAAAAACCTCGTCACGGTGGTGCCTTAAATTTCTGAACCAAATGTTTTTTTATTTTTTATCGTTTTGCCCGTTCTCCGGACTCCCACACATTTCCCAATTTTTTTTTTAAAGTTTCCCCCAGGCCTCCATATCATCCCAAGCCCCTCAAAAGTAATACTAAAAACTTCACCGGGCATAAATCACATTTAAACTTTAGAATTTGGTGCCGTTTGTTTAGGATCAAAGTCCTTTTTTTTTTTTTTTTTAGCCTCACAGGATTCACATTATACTTTCTACTACTAATTAATTTTTTTTTTTTTTTAACAACATCTTGACGATTAATAATAACCATATAACATCAACAATCTCTCGAATTTATTCCAGTGGAAGAAACACAAAAAAAAAAACAAAAGAAAGATGCCTGGTAAATTTCCTTGGAAAAGTTCTTCATCCGGGGATAAGAACAAGGATAAAGAGAAAGAAGACCAAAACGAAAGAGCATTTGGTAGTTTTGACGACCCATCCTCATCATCGTCATCATCATCTAATAGAGTTGCTCCTTCGAATGCTTCCACTTATAGTAGTACGACTGCAAGTACAGCACAGAGTTCGTTATTTTCAAGGGCAGCAAGTAATATCACAGCGGCAACATCTGAAAGTATAGGCAATAGTAGTAAACTGGGGAATATCACTGAACAAGAAGAAACGCCGCAAACCCCATATACAGCTAATAAAGCAGCTACTATAGCATCAACCAAATCAACTCAAAGCACTGGCAGAAAAATGAGAGTTATAGATTTTGAACATATGAGTGAAATTGACCAGCTGGTTACAGATGCTCCTGTGCCAACGCCAACCGCCACAACTCAACGTGGATCTTCATCAAACCCTCAACGCAATTTTTTGGCAGCTTTGGACCCTTATATTTATAATAGTAAAGAAGCAACCCCTTCTTCTGCTAGTAATCCTAGCCCTGCATCAAGAGTCCGAACTCCTGTCCAATACCCGTCTAACCAAACACAACAACAACAACAACAACAACAACAGCAAGCATCACAGTTTAATTTTAACTATAATACTAACGCACAGTCATTAAATTCAATATCATCACATCAAGAGCTTTCGAAATTAGCAGGTGATTTGGCAACCATATTAAACCAAACCAATAGAATTGTAGAATTATCAAGAGCAGCAGTCACAGTCAACCATTTGCTACGCAACGCCGCTCAAGCACCAGTATTATCAGCAATTGAGGCTGGACAAATTACTATGCATAGTGAGCCTTCGATTTGTAGAATTTTGAAAATTGTTTTGCATTATGTTGATAATTTATTAACCGGAAGTCAATATCGAACCGCCAGAATGACCATCTTACAATCGTTATACGATTTGGGAGTCAAACTACAATTAGTATCTGAAACAATTCACTCAGTTCCATATCCAAATAATTTCGCTGTTGGATCAATACCTGAACTACCATCACAATCTGTAATGGAGAATTTGTTGACGCAAGTGGCTAATTCAAAGCATGATAATAAATTAGCAGAACAGGAAGGAGCATTTATTGCACCAATTTTACGAGGTATTTCTCCCGAATTTTCTGCATTGAGCTTAAGCTTTGGGTTCCCAGAACCCGCCCAGGAGCATTATCAAATGGTTAGTCAACTACATGATATTGTACCAGATATTCATATTTATTGTCAAAAGAATTATATTCGTGCATGTGCTGCTAATACTTTCAGCAGACTAAAACCACCATTTAGAGTAAATGATCAGCGTCCTTCTTCTCCACCAATTGGAATGTCAATTTGTTCATCGAGTGCTATATATCAAAGTGGGACATTAGGAGGATATATTTATCCAAAGGTCAAAGAGGGACACCCTTTGTACGAAGCATATGGCAAAAGTACATTTGCTATAACATGCGGGCATGTTGTTTTGATGGATAGTGGATCATCTTATCCGGAAGTTTTGGTTCCATCATCGGTTTTGATAAGTTACTATCGAAAGACTTTAGCCAAAGAATGTGATAAGTATCCATCAAGATCGCAAGAAAGACAAACATATCAGCAAGAAATTGATAACTTGGATAATAAATTCCCGGTTAGCGGTACACAACAAACGAATAAACCTAAACAATCGTTTGGCCAAATCGCATGGGGGGAAAGAAAAGTCGTCAATGGATCAATGTCTGATTTGGCAATTATCAAATGTTCACCAGAATTGAAATGTCGAAACTTTTTGGGTGATGATGTTGAATTTTCTGAATATGACCCAGCATTAATGTTTGGTAATTTAAGTGTTAAACGAATTGTGCGAAAATTAAAGGCAGGCATGAATGTTTTTAAATACGGTTCAACTTCAAAGTATACTAGCGGCCGTATTAACGGGCCAAGAATTGTATATTGGGCGGATGGCCGTTTGCAAACTTCAGAATTTGTTGTTGCTAGTCAACAGTCATCATTATTTGCGTCCGGTGGTGATTCTGGTTCATGGATTTTGCAAAAATCTGATGATTTGCCAGATGAACAAGATTATGATGAAAATGCTAATAATAACAATGGTCCATCTTTAGGAGTTGCTGGTATGCTACATTCATATGACGGTGAAAAACGTGAATTTGGATTAATTACTCCTATTGAATCAATTTTGGATCGATTACATCAAGTTACTAATGTTGAATGGGGGGTTGTTGGCGTGCCGGATGATAATGAACAAGATGAAATTGCAGGAGGTAGTGAATCTTCATCTTCGTCGGGTGAAGAAGATGAAACAAAAAGCTCTGACGACTAATCCTTTTTATTTTTTCTTATATAATTTTTTTTTTTTTTATCTTTATTTATAGCAAATCGTATTATTATAATTATTTATATACTTATTTTTTTTTATAAGTAATAGTTCTACCACCTTGAGGGCCTCTTCGTCGTTTAGCAGCTTGAGGACCAGCATCTTGATATTGATTAGGATTAAACTGTTCCTTTTTCTTTTTCTTTTTGTTTTCGTGACCTGAATCTCTATTTCTAGTATTCAGAACAGAAGGAGCCGATGAGTATTCGAATGCATTAAATGGTACATTTTCTTCTTGTTTATTGTTATCCTCAACAGCTGGGTTGTCGATACCTTCCTCATCTTTGGTGGTGATTTTGGCATCTTTATCAACCACTTTGAGTTTTCTCATTTTTTTCTTTTTATTTGATTTATCACTGTTATCTGCAACTTCCTCGACCTTTCGTTTGGCACCTTCTGAAACCTCACTTTCTGAAACTTGTGGTTCTTGTTCGGTTTCTACTTGCATTGGCTCATCTTCGCTACTTTCTACATCACTCTCATCTTCATCATTAGTAGGAAGCGGAACACTCAGTTTTAGTTCACCCATTTGTTCTCGTCTTGATCTATAAGTTTCATCCTCCTCATTATCAGATGTAGCAGTTGAAGAAGGCTGAACCATTTTGGAAAACATTTTTTTTTGTAAAGAAACGACTTTTTTATACTCTCGTTGATAACTATCATAATTATTTTCCAAATTTTCATCAGCATTAGCCTCTTGCTTAACCTCCACTTCTTCATCTTCTTCATCTTCATTTTCTTCATTTGATACATTCTTTTTAGCCGACCCAATCAAATTGGCTAGCTCTCTTACTGAATTTCTAATATGACTGGTTACCCCATTAGATACCCCCAAAATACTATTAACACTTGTTGGTTGAGCATAACACAGTGCTGCCAAAAAATGGTTCGGCATAATGAACCGAGGACTTTCATCATACAGCCTAGCCTGTTTATCTCTCCAACTATACAACACCCGTAATACCGCTTTTTGATTCTTGTTCATTGAATATTTGGCCAGAATGTTCATAAACTGGTTATCTTGATAACTAGAATACCCTGGGGTTTCATAGCGTTTAGCAGCAACATTTCGGCTTTCATTCAAAACAAACTCCAATTTATCCTGCTCCAATAATTCATTTCGCAACACATCATAAATATATAGTAAGAAGTGTGTATCTGATCTAGCATATAACAGCATGTCTTTAGACAGAGGTCGAACTCTCCAATCTGCCAACTGGTATTTTTTGGAAGTTTGGAATTTTGCATATGTTTCTAATAAATAGGCCAGCCCATGTCGTTTTAACCCCAATGCTTTGGATGCAAAAAAAGTATCAAATAATGACACAACGTATAGGCCAAAATCTCGTTGTAACCAAATGATATCCATAGAAGACCCATGGAGCACTTTAACAATCTTTGGGTCTGTAAAAACTTGATTCAAAACTTGTAATTCATCCCTCAATTTTAATGTATCAACAATCCAATCTTCTTCTCGATTACTAATCTGCATCAAACAAACAAACCCATAAAACGACCTATAATCATGGTGCTCCAAATCTACTGCAATTTCTTTACTCTTTTTCAATTTTTTCAACATTTTTTGCAACGCCTTTTCATTATCAACATATGTATGTGAAGTAGTTTCCCAATCGTTATATTTAATAGGCTCTTCAACCTCTAAAGTTGGATATGGCTGGTTCATAATTTCATATTCATAAGGTTGTTTATAATGAGGTCGAGACAAATCCAACTTGGCATCTTCTTCATCTGCATTATCTACTGATTCATCTTGAACCAGAATTTTACATTGATCTAGTGGTATCAACTCGTGAGGCTTTTTTGTTAATAACGGTTGGAATGGAAAATCTGAACTATTATCAGTTTTCCTATTAAATTTATCTTGTGGTTTCTCTGTCCCCTTTGAATGTTTGACAACTTTTTCATTAGATTCACCCAATTTCTGCATATCATCATTACTATTACCAGTTTCCTTAATATCAATGTTAACATCTTTTGATCTATCATCCATTGCAATATCAACTTTTTCAAACAATGTATCCAGCACGTTGCTGATCCCACTCCAATTCTCTTGCACACTTTCTATACTATTCAATTCATCAATTTCATTTTTATCTTGCACTACAGTTTGAATCACTTTATTAGCCAGTTCCAATAATCTATCACCACAACTTTCGGTGGTGTCGTTTAAATCGGTATCTAAACTGCTGAAAAATGAAATATCTTGAGCTGATACTTGAGATGCCGCTCGAATCGTTGAGACCAAAGATCCAAAAGCCTCTTTAGTATTATCACTCATTATTATTATAATAATATTAACTGTCGTGAAAATTTAATAGGAAAAAAAAAAAATTTAAGATAAAAAATTTTGATACCCAAAGACAAAAAATTTCAAAAGAAAAAAAAAAATAAAAAAACGTGATACTCGCTACACGTGATATATATATATCGGATTTCCGACGTCGCGCGTTTAACACGTACGTACGGCTTACAAAACTTTTCAAACCCAGATCGATCAACACCCGTATGCGCACAGATCCAAAATCTGAAAAAATTTACGCGCCCCAGTTGGGGTAACTGCCAACTTTTTATTGTTTTGACGAGGGGTACCACCAAAAGAACTCCGTTGGTAACGTCACGTCTGGTTCGATGCGACCGTAATCATATTCCCTGCCGCTCGAAATTCCGTTCGCTTAAAGACGTCAGACATCTCAAAAATTTAATGGCCTCACCCCTCCACTATTTGAAAAAAAAAAAAAAAAAAAAAAAAGTTTAACCCCACCTCCTTTTTTATTTCCATTTTATCAACAGTTCTTGATGAAGGGAGATGGAACTCTAAGTGATACTACAATTTAATGAAATGGGTTGCACTGATGTAATCAACATTTTCTACAGATACTAACAGGTTATCAAGAAAGCAAAAGAAATAGGGATAATTATTTGGGGTAACATATTTTTGTTTGCCATAGTTTCTCCTTTCTCCACCTTGGTTGTATATCTTTAGATCATTTGCGCTGGCCAATCGAGTGAAGCGATATCTAACCATTTACTCTTACTACTATCGCGGGGTAATTTATTATTATTTACCTGCCATTTACAAATATAAATATCTCAACGAATCTTCCACATTGTCATTACAAACTCCATCATCAACTAATTAATAAATAATGAGCGAAAAAAATGAAACAAGTGCTCATCACGATGATGTGAACGATAATGATGACGATTTGAAAGGGCTACAAGGTTCTGCTACCTTAGAAGAAGTGTTGCGAACCAGCAAACCAAATTTACTAGGCTCAGGGATGCTTCAATTATATTGCATCTGTTTTTTTGTATATTTCACTGCTACTATGAATGGTTTTGATGGAAGTTTAATGTCCTCGATCAATACTTTACCAGTTTATTTAGACTATTATAAACAAGAAGCTGCAAGTGCCGGAACTGGGTTGGTGTTTTCTATCTACAACATTGGTGCTATTTGTGGTGCATTTATCAGTTTTATTGTCGCTGATTATTTTGGACGGCGGTGGGGGATGTTTATTGGATCTGCCGGGGTCATTATTGGAACTGCTGTGGTCAGTACTGCGACAAATATTAGCATATTAATAGGAGGTCGATTCTTGTTATCATTCTTTTCAAGTATTTCGTTAGCAGCCATGCCAATGTATTGTGTTGAAATTGCACCTCCTCATATTAGAGGCGCTATCAGTGGCATTGCTAATTGTTTATACTACTTTGGATCTATTATTGCTGCGTTTACAATTTATGGTTGTTTCCAATCGTTTCCACATTCGAAATTAGCATTCAGATTACCATTTTGGTTACAAGCGGTATGCCCAGGCATTGTTGCATTGACATGTTTGTTTATTCCTGAAAGTCCACGATATTTAGTTGGTACCAGCCGTCCCGAAAAAGCCCGGGACTTTATCATCAAATATCATTGTAATGGTGATGCTAACCACCCATTGGTGGAGTTGGAAATGACCGAAATGATCGTTTCACTACAAGAGTTTCAGTTCACTAATCCCAAAACGTTTCTGGATCTTCGAGAATTGTTCCAAACTAAAAGTCAACGATACAGATCATTTCTGATCATTTGTTTCGCATGGTTTTCACAATTTTCTGGTAACAATGTCATTTCATACTATTTCCCACAATTATTGAGTCAAGTTGGTATCACCGACCCGAAAGAACAAATTCTACAAAACGGGTACTATGCAATTGAAGGGTTATTTTTCTCAGTGCTGGGTGCCTTTTGTCATGATTACGTCGGAAGACGAAAAATGTTTTTATCGTCTACTCTTGGTATGTCTGTTTGCCTGGCTATTATATCAGCAACAGTAGCTGCATACGAAAAAAATGCAAGTGTTACACTAGCCAACACTTGTATTGCATTTATTTATATTTTTGGGGCTATTTTTGCAGTTGCTTTCACATCAATGCAACCTATTTATGGTAGTGAAATTGCATCCAATCGAACAAGAGCTAAGGCAATGCTGTTGACCCTTGTTTTTTCTGGTATTGGGAGCTTTGTCAACCAATTTGCTGCCCCAGTGGCAATGAAAAATATTAGTTATTGGTTTTATGTGTTTTTTTGTTTATGGGATTTGGTCGAATTTGCAGTTATTTTTATATTCTTTGTTGAAACGAAAGGAAGAACTTTGGAAGAGTTGGAAGAAATTTTCAAAGCTCCAAATCCAAAAAAGGCCAGTTTGATGCCATTAAGTGAGGGTCATAAGTTAGCTTAAAGTCATTAGTACTAGTTTATTTGTTTCATTAAAAATCTTTCAAGTCATACTCATATTCTGCTTGTTTTACAAAATCTTGCATAATTTTGGTACGTTTTTCAGCAACTTCTTTACCAATTTCAGTTTGCATGGTATCTTTAACCACCAGCAATTTATCATAAAAATGTTGGTGTGCAGTACCATCAATACCAATTTCAAATAATACGCGCCTTTTGGCACCTGAGAATGCAGCTACTCTATAAATCCCCATAGCGCCAATAGCATCTAACCGATCTGCATCTTGGATACAGTGGAGTTCTTTACAAGTTGCGTGCCATTCACTCCATTCGTTTTTGGCACGCAATTTTTTCTCTACACTAAAACCAACGTTTTGAACCACTTTTAATACCAGATCACTCTTCTGTTGTGGGAGTTCACTCATAATTTCTTTCATTCTTTTAATAGTATTTTCTGTATCATTTTCATACTTATGATCTAATAAATCGTGGAATAATGCTGCTAGTTCAACCACCATCGCGTCAGCTCCAACTGATTCGCATATTTTTGATGCCATTGTTCGGACTCGAAATACGTGCAATGGATCATGGCTAGGATCATAACTAGCCATTCGCTCTTTCATAAATAATTCGGCATTTTGGATGATAGCCATTTTTGATATTGAGTGAAAAAATAAAAAAGATCGAATTTTTTTTAGATTACTAATTAAGTAAATTTGCCGCGTGGAACACGGGAAACGATCGCGTTTTTTTTTTTTTTTTTTTAAAAGGCCTAAAACACTGCGCCACCAATAACAAATAACCTTTTTTCTTGGCTTTTGATCCAGGAGACCACTTGCCGCACACTTTGAGAAATCGCTTCTTTAGTAGTTGGTGCACCGGTAACACAATACAATTCAAACGTTGGCGTCACCCACACCAGCCCTGTGATACCCTGCCGAACGCAATTGAAGACTTTTAAATTTCCTTGTCTACCATGAGCTGCACCATGCAGCTGATGATACAAATTCATTAATCGTTGTTTGGCACATGGTTCATAAAAATGTGGATCGAAACTTGATTGTACAAATTGAACATTGGTTTTACTTTTATACAAAAAATGACGGATTAACGGAGCAGGTATATCCATACATTTAGCCCGTCCTTTTTTCAAACTCTGTTGAATCGGTTCAATCAAAGCTTTCTCATTCAATGATTTTAAAATTTTCTCTTTATTTTCCCTCATTTCAAAAAATGAGTTCTTATCCGGCGAAATTAATACCAATGCAATATCCTTTTCGAAAAAATTGATATATGCGTATAAAAATCCAGTGGAATTGAATTTTGGTAGACAAATCGGTGACCAATGCTCGCCACCATCATTAAAAGCATTAGTATTAAACAACATTGAAAATACCAAATATAGATCAGGTGGATGCAAGCTATGCCGTCTAGGTCGTATCACGCTTACCAATTTCCCATCCGCCACAATCATCCCGTATAATAAATTAGAACTTCTTGAATCAATCAAAACATTGTTAATCTTCTCACGATGTGTCTTTCTCAATCTTAAACACTCCAATGCTCCTAATAAAATGCTCGCTGAGCCTTTATTCATTTCATCGGTCAATGCTTTCAGAAACACTTCTGTACCACCCAACATTTGCCGTAGATCAAAATTCGTTCTGGTTTCGAACACTTTGGCGATCTGTTTTTTGGTCAACGTTGATAAGATTTGTGCATATAAAACACCTAGTTGTGATTTCAGTTGTTGTTCGGTTTGGCCAAATTTATCAACCGCAGCAAGAATCAATGGTCCTTCTATCGATACCACAAATAACGTCTTGCCCGCTCTAAAACTTTTCAGTTGTTCAGTATCGCACTCCTCTTTATTACGATCTTCATTGAAAAAGGATACAATCGTTTGAAAAACACCGGCATATGTTGATACCAGTTCATCATTCCCATGCATTGAATAAATAGGCTTACCCGCTTTGGATAAAATGAAATAATGTTTATTATGAGTTAAAAATGATTCCGAATCACATGCATCACTTGCCATACTACTACTCTCATTATTATAAAACTCCATTTCGTGATCTGCTGAGGATGGTGATAGCGCCTCACTTAATAAGCTGCTAACATCTTGATTCTCTTGGACCGTCATAATGGGGCTAGTGAGCAACCCTTCTTCATCCTCCATCGAGAGGGCTGTAGTTGGTTGCGTTGATTGTAAATCATCCATAAAACTGCTATTCACAGATTCATCATTTTGGTCCACTTCTCCACCATCATCATCATCATTCAACGCTTGGCTTCCATTCTGTTCTTCGATCTCTTGGTTATCTATGCCGCCCATGTCCTGTTGGTGCTCGTCATCTTGTGTGCTGCTCATTATTCTGCTCTGAGCTGATTCTATAATTTGCAACAATTTAAATCTCTATTGTAGATAACGTACGTAGTAATTACTAAATTGGGGGTGGGTGTTTAAAAACCACGCTGGGAGAAAGAAAAAGGCCAAGCCTATAGAAATGACCGATCGGCTCACCAGCGATAACGGAAAAGGCTTTGATAATTGATTATTCTGATGCCTATAGCATCTGATAAAATAGAATGAAACGATAAACTAAAACTTAACCCAGTCAACAAAACTGCTCAAATTTCATTTATTTTTTATGTATATATATATATATATATATATTTTAAATTCCAGATAACAATTTAAAAACTTGGACAAACATTCGTGCTGCATAATTGAGTCAATATTTTCCAAAACCTGGGGTGCGGCTCAAAATCATTCTGGATCACACATCTTACAATGATAAAAAAAAAAACAATTCATAATGATAAAAAATAAAAAAAAAATGTTTATAAAATATATATATAAAAAAGAATGGAACTTTTTTATGTTTTCGAGAATTTTAAATAAAAAATTACTTTTGGTTGATTTTTGGACTTTTATTATTCATATCATCCTCAGTTTTGGTATTTCGACGGCGTTTGGCAGCCATTCTTGGACTTGGTTTACTAGCATTTTGATATGCAGCATGTGAAATCATTGGTGACGGCGCTATATCTCCATTTGGGGTAGTGGATGTATTGTAATCACCTGGTGTTGGGGTATTGTGTCCACCGGATGTTTGACCATTGGCAGTAGATCCAGCAGATGGGCCATTCCCTTGATTATTATTATGAGATTGGCTTTGTTGTTGTTGCTGCTGTTGCTGTTGTTGTTGCGCAGCTTGAGCAGCAGCTTGCTGTTGTTGTTGTTGGTGATGTTGCATGATTCTTTGTCTTTCTATATTAATACGTTGGACAGTCATTTCCAGCGCTTTTATTGGACTTGCAATGTTAGGATCCTGACTAGCCAAAATCAACTCCTTCATATGCGCCATTGTCTCTGACACTTCCAAAAACCTCATTACAGAAGTACCAACACCAAAATTCGTAATATTACAAGGCGCCAATGAAAACCAATTACCACTACCGTCTTCATTATTTTCATTCCGTCGAACAAAACTCGATATTGCAGCACGACTAATAAACTCTGTATGATTTTGCAATTCTTGTTCCATCCAATCAATCTTTAATTGAGGATTGAAAAAGAACTTTATTGGAGACGAAACGGTTACCATTGATTCATCATGAAACCAGAAAATAGTCGTTGCCTTTGTAACACTGACCAAAAACCCGCCATTCGGAGTGGCATATTCCCTTGGATTTTCCAAAATATATTGAATCTGTTTAACTCCACTCGTATAATAAGTCATGTAATATCGAGCCATAATTGATTGTGGAACTTCGAATGATTTGTTCTCTTTACCATTTGCTACCTGTAATTTCAAGATTGCATTCTCTGAAAAATATCGTTGATGAATTGCTTTCCAGAATTCAACTTCCATACCATGCTCACCCGCATTACCAACTTCTTCTGCATACTGCAAAGCTTTGATCAACGCTAAACTCCTACCTCTATAATTAAACTGCATTTGTAACTGTGTCTGTGGATCCAATTGCTGTTGATTTATACCTTGTTGTGGCAATTGATTAGCCATTTGTGGATGCTGCTGGCCTGCTTGTTGTTGCTGAGCGTGTAGCTGAGCTTGTTGCTGTGGATGCTGTGCTTGTAGTTGAGGTTGATGTGCTGGTTGTTGTGGTTGTTGATGCTGCTGCTGTTGTTGCGGAAGGTGAGGCTGCTGCTGCTGCTGTTGTTGTTGTGGAAGGTGAGGCTGTTGTTGCTGCTGTTGTGGAAGGTGGGGCTGCTGTTGCGGTGGATGATGCTGCTGAGGATGATGTGTTTGCTGAGACTGCTGGGGATGTTGTGGCTGCGGTTGTTGTTGTGCAGCAGCCGCAGCTGCAGCAGCTTGTTGTTGTTGTGCCTGCAACTGCTGTTGTTGCATCATCCGCTGTTGGTACAGTTGAAATTGAGGATTTGGATGCTGAGCAGCTGCTCCAGGATGCTGAGGGTGTTGTCTAGGTTGTTGTTGTTGTTGCTGAGCCGCTGCCGCCGCTGCAGCTTGTTGTTGTTGTAACTGCTGCTGTCTTAAAAACTGCTGTTGATGCATTTGCTGTTGAGCCGATAACTGAATGTTCATTGGCATCATGCCATTTGGAGGCATACCCATCGCTGGCGAGCCTTGAGGATTACCAGGTTGTTGTTGTTGCCGCTGTTGTTGTTGATTTTGTAGTTGCAGTTGTAACGCTTGTTGCTGTCTTAGTCTCATTAGTTGTAATTGTTGTGGTGTAAGGTTAGCAGGAAGGTGATTCTGTGGTAGACCTTGAGGTCCACCCATTGCACTAACAGGACGTTGCTGCTGCTGTTGCTGTTGGGGTGGGGGTTGTTGTTGTGGTTGTTGAGCAGGTTTACCTCCCCCTGGTAATTGGTGATTTTGTATCGGCGAGGCAGACATCATCTACTCATAACTGTGTTAACTTTTGAATGAGAAAGAAAATTAAAACAAAAAAAGATCGTCTGTGGTATATTTGTTGAGTTACCCGAAAAACGAACAAGGCTGAAAAATTTGGTTAAAAACCCTGAAAACTATTTGAAAATGTTAGTCACTTTGTTTCTTTATTAAAATAGAATGGAGAACTAATCTCGAGAAGATCTTCATATTGTAGCACGTGTGTACCAAACCAAAAAAAAAAAAACCTGTCTGGCATAATCAAGCGTCAAAATGGTTCGAAATGAAAAAACTATCGGACAATTATCCCTATAATTCGCGAGAAGAAACTATACGTACCTGAAATTTCGTAGTTAGATGATAATAATACCTTGACCAGATTTGCGGATTATACTCTCTCGATAAAATCTTTTGTAGCGAAAAATCTAAAGTTAGTACAAAGAAAACGCAGAAACACAAAAAAAGATTTGATAACCTGGACTTGCTGTGAGTAAGAAAACGAATTAGAAATTAAAAAATTATGAAAAAAGGACGAAAAAAACAAAAAATTAAGTGTCGTAGGTCGTTAAAAGAAGGATATAAATAAGTTTGTGAGTTTTCTGAATGGAACAGTCTAAAAGTGCCTCTACTGTTATTTCTGAAGTGCTGTTTTTTTAAAATAAATCCAAGGTTCGAATAGGTATCAAAATATATGATTAATGATAATGAACCGCTTGGTAATGACAAAAACGTGAAGAAGTCTCAGTTTTTTTTTGGTGATATTTTTTGGATGTGGTTTAGGAAAAATGTAAAAATGGGAAAAAATGGTGATAAAAAAATGGTGTGCGAATTAATTTCACAGTGAGCGGCGGCGGCATATGCTTTGGAATTTTGCTTAAAGTTTAAGGTGTGGAAGTTTTTTTTTTTTCTTGGTGTGCTTGAAGTATATTTTTTTTTAAAGTGCTTGGATAGTTCTATTTTCTGGAGTTTAAAGATCAAATTCCCGCCGCCGTGTTGAAAATAGCACTATAGTTATTTTTTCTGGTAGATTCAAGGTGGTGATAAAAAAATTTGAGGTCTTTTTTAGGTCAAGATTGGGAGGAATCGGGGGTGGAAAAAAAAAAAAAAGAATGGCTGAGTTTTATTTATTTATTTTATCAGCACGATACGAGACGGGCTTAGGTTACATTCGCTGTAGGGTAATATTACCGGGACGGAACAATTTTTTCATTTATTGCACAGCCGTGCTACTACTTAAGAAAGTACAAATACGAGCTGATGGATAAAAAAAAAAAAAAAAAAAGGTAAATTAAATTAAATGAATAAATACGTTTTCGACTACAATGAAAGCACTCCATCCCACTCTTTTGGCAAGCTCAATGAAAACCCCGATTGAGAGCTGGTCCATTTTACCATTGCAGGATGAGCTGGTAACAACCTTGATCTTTTGATTTTACCCTCTGTTGAAGTCATGTCATCTTCATCAATAGCTACAGAAGAATCTCTCTTTTTGGTCTTTGGTGCCCTCTTCTTCAATAACTTATCCAGAGTATCTTGTTTTTCTTCTTCCAACCGTCTCTCTGTCAAGTTTTTTCTTCGTCGTGCCATTTCCGCTCGCTTTAATTGCTGCTCTTCTTCTGTCAATACCTTTTTCTTGGAAATTTCATTAGGTAATTCCAAGAATTCTTCGTCTGGCACATTATCATCATACCTCGCACGTTGTCTTGCAGTCATTTTATTAGGATCTAGCTCTTCTCCCTTGGCGTATGCTATAAGCCGTTCTTCCACTTCTTCTTCGCTTACATCCATATCATCGTCATCATCATTGAGTGGAGTAACAGTTGCAGGAGCGGTTTCGTCATCAGATATCACTTTTGGCCGTCGTTTTGTTTGTGCTACTGGTATTGGCGCCGCCTGTGAATTCTTGGGTTGTTTTTGTGCAATTGGGTTTTCAACTTTAAGAGTCACTTTTGGCTTTTGATATGCTGGTTCCTCATCTTCATCTTCATCTTCATCCTGCTCATCATCATCGCCCATCATTTCTTCATCTTCATCGTCTTCACTCACATCTTTAACGTTTTCTTCATCTTCTTCACTCAAATCTTTAACTTTTTCTTCATCTTCTTCATCATCTTCACTCAAATCTTTAACTTTTTCTTCATCTTCTACATCATCTTCACTCAAATCTTTGACTTTTTCTTCTTCTTCTGATCCTGAATATTCAGACATTTCTTCGTCGCTCGATGCTAACCCAGACATTTTTTGTATCCGATATTCTAAAGAAAGTTCTTGGATATATAATGATCTACCGTGTTTAGCAGAATAAAAACAAAACCAATTTATCACGTCGACCTCCTCCCTCCCAACCGTACAGAATATCAATTGTTACCCGGAAGATTCCTTCGGTAATTGAGCCCCATGCGGCGTAACTCAGTAAGAGGTCGGAAATCCGATTTTGGTCCTCGGTAAAAAAAAAAAAAAAAAAAAAAAAAAAAAGTCCCACGTTCTTCAGATTAGTACACCCAAAAGAAATCACATCTCCACATTATACTCATTTTCTATATCTTATAAATTCAATCGTTCATGCCACCACAGATAGTGTTCCCAGAAACTAACCAGTTTATAACTAAAAAATCTAAACACACACCACTGCACTTTAAGCATGTGCTAGCGGTAGTTTATTTATTTGGGGGATTTTCAGCATTTGTCGCATTGTTATCAAAGTTTGTCATCCGCCCTTTATTCGAACAGCTTACATTGGACCGTGAGAGTTATACACAACTAGCAACTTCAAAATTAAGAGATGTTAGCATCAAACTTGCTAAATTGATTAGTTTCGTTCCACCAGTTAAAGTTGAGCGAAATGGCACAACGTATTGTGATGTCCAAACCCAAACCGATAGTTCAGCAGATAAAAGAAAGCAAGCACAAAAATCGTTGAAGGAAGAACAAAAAGCAGTCGAAGATCGAGGGGAATTATCACAGAAATTATCAAACCTGGCAGGTATTGGTGATTTAACCGATATCGGAGAAACGAAATATGCCATCGAACAGCTATCCAGTTTAACTACCACCTTGAGCTTTCCACAATATGGAGGTAGAGTTACTAGCCTGGAGATGATGGTCAAAAATAAGGATAGGCAACCTGAACGGGATGTTCAAGCTGAGGTTATGAAAGATATTAGATCTATCAAGGGGTCATTGTTATCAGCAAGATCAATTCCTGTTTAGATAGTATTCCTAGGATTGTTGGAATTGCATTTGCATTCAGTTCTTTTTTATTTGATGGTATGGATAAATGTTGTTTGTAGTTGTTCATGATTATTGCGCTCATTTCCAACTTTAAAAAGGGAATGCGTTATAGGTGGGCTCAACGAGCTCATTTGAGTCTTAAAAGAACCACCTGAGTCTGGGGTTTTTATCAAATGGATATAAAATAAAAAATCTCGTTTGTAAATGTTTAATAAAAATAAATAATATGTGCAAAATAGACGAGTCTGTATGTAAAATAGCCGAATTCGTAACGGGCTGGTTAAAAATTGATATCGCCAAGGTCAACTTTCCTCTTCTTTTTCTTCTTATCATTATTGGTGTTATTGCTCGTTTTAGCCTTAGTATTATTCCTATCCCCTTTATCCGATTTGTGATTTGGTATACCTTTTGCCTCTGAAATCCTCTCACCTCTACGTTCCCATCGCTGTTTAATGCTATCTAGCTCTTTTTCAGAAGGCGACCATTTACTTTTTAGAATCCTTCTAACTGCTTCGGGAGAAATTTCGTAATGCTTAGCTATTTCCCCAGCTGATATCTCTGGTGACATTTTTTTCAGATATCTAATACCATCCATAGCAGCTCGTGAAACTTTTTTACTTGGCTTCCAACCTTGATCCTTAAATTTTTCTTTCAATGCAAACATTTGTCTCTTCCATGGTTCTATATTTTTCATTTCTCTCCAATTTAATGGAACATCAGGTCTATCCTTTAAAAATATCCCAGTCGGATCAACTTCTGACTTTTGTGGTTGCTTCTGATCAATTTTCAGATCATCATCTTTAGGGGGTGGCGACGAGTTTGTTGAATTCCATCTTATTGACGATATTGATGACGATGATATGAGATTTTTAGAATTGAATAAGTTCGAGCTCACTCTCAATGAGTTTAATCCATATCTTTTCATGGAGGACTGAATATGGCGTGATTAGAAGTTTGATCAATTGTTGATATAAATGATGTTATAGTGATAGGTCGGCGCAACAAAAATTTTATCTTCTGCGCCCGGCATAAAATTTTTTGAAAATCTCAAATCTAATTCCAACATTTAAAGCCGCGCCACATACGGCGTGCGTGCTGTCAACGTCAAGACGTTTTTTGTTGTTTATTATATTATTTCTACAATCTTCCTAGAGTCTGCGCTCTCTATTTAAATTTTTTAAATGAGTAGAGCTTGAAATGTTATTATTAACAGGTACCAAATTTACTATTATTCAATAAATGTTCACATTTTTATGGATGTTTACGTACTACTTAAGACGTTTCCTGTTAATGCAGTATAATAGGGTTTAAAGCATCAAAGCCAACCACATTTTGTTAACAAAGCTAAGATCAAACATACTTGCAGAAAGAATGTTCCAGAGTAGCCCAATAAGGTTTTTTTTTTCTTGGACTATGAACTATAAAGATAAAAGAATGGCAAAAAATTATATACAATACGTACATTAATACGAAGGTTTTTTTTTTAAGCATCACGTGCATAATGATATTTTTGCACTGCTAAAATAAATAATGTCTGCAGCATGCAGCGCTTTGCGCTTTGCCATGGAGAAGAAAAAACGCGCCAGGTGAAAAAGATCAACCGTGAAGAAACACAACAAAGTAAAGGTCTCATAAAAAAATCCCCAATAAAATTACACACCAGAATTTTTTTTTTTTTTTTTTTTTAATTCGTTTTTGTCACCAAACAAATTTTTAATTTTTTTTTTTTTCGCCACTTATCTATAAACTAAAACCCCAACGGTATCAAATATACAAATAGGATAAGTACAAAACATGAACTTTTTACGAAACCTTTTGGCTAGTTCGCCAAAGGAAGTATTGGTTACAATTCCAACAGGTGTACTATTCTTGTCAAGGTCCCCAAATAGCCCAAAGGGGGTACAAGAATGTATTTTCAAAGACGCCCAAGCCGTTATTCGAAAAACCACTACAGATTTTCATTATCAACTAGTAGTTCAACGTATCTATGATGAAGGTGAAGAAGAATTAGAGGAGAGTGGTAATGAAGAAAATGATTTAGAAGATGAAAATAAGGACGAGTGGACTTTTTTAATTGATGAAGCTCTAAGAATTAGATATTACTCTAAGGGGGATAATATTGTCGTTGCATGGGATGATACTAGTGGAGATGCTGGCGATATATTCGAATTCGTTTGTGGGTCTAGTATTGAAGCTAGTAGTTTTGATGACTTTGACTTTACGGCTAAAAAGTGTCAATTTGAACGAAAGTATCAAAAAGTTTATGATGGGGAAGATTTGGATGAGTTTGATTTTGAACCGGAGGAATTTGTCTCTTTAGAAGAGAGTGATGATGATGATGACGATGATTATGATCATTTCCATGATGCACAATCCGGTTCTCCTATTGCACAGAGACGTAAGTCTCCAACACGTTCCGTTCCAAATTCACCAACTAGGACCAAAAAAAATGTAGCAATTTCGCCCAGCAGAAAACTGGAACAAGACTATGCTCCTGCTGCAGTATCCCCTTCGGCAGCTCAAGACCATGAAATCAAGAAAGCCACTGAACCACCAAAGACTCCAAGTAAACAAACGCCAGCAAGTGCTCAAACCTTACCAAGTCGTTCTGAAATCCCAGAAGTATCTGGTGAAGCATTATGTATCAAAAAAGCGTCATTGCATTTATTTGATGCCCCAACCGGTGTATTTGTTGAACAAGCAAAAGATGCTGAAGCTAAAGTGTTGGATTGTGGCAAGTATGAATATTGGTTGGATGTTAAGGCCGGCGGTTGTAATATTTTGGGTATGGAAATTGACACCAAAATGAACCCAGTGTTTAATTTCCAACATTTATCTTTTATTTTTAATTATTTTTCTGAAACCCAATCATTTTCATGGTTATTAAAATTTGATACTTTTGAGGCATTGGAAGGGTTCCAGAAGGCAGCTTTGCAAGCTTTATGGGAGCACGCTAATAAAAAGAGATGGCAAGAAGTTGAGCAAGAATATATTATTGATGCGTTTGATAAGATGGATATTGATGATAATGAGGAAGAAGAAGATGATGAGGATGAAACTGATGGTGAAGAAGAAGAAAAAGAACTTGAAAGTTTCAAAAAAAACACAGCAGATTTTGATGTTGATGAAAATGAAGATAAAGAAGAAGAGTTTGGAGGTGACGGCAAAAATAGTCAGCTTGCAGTTGGTATTAAAAATGACCGATCATTTGTAGTTCGAGGTAATCGAATTGGTGTTTTCAAACAAACTGCAAATGATGATTTGGAATTCCATACCACTATTGATAATGTTTCAGATACAAAGGGAAAGACATTCAATCCAAGTAAAGTGTTGTTGCATAAACAAGATTCTACATTAGTTATCCAAGATCCAAATCAAAAGAATAAATTATTTAATATGGATTTGGAATATGGTAAAGTTGTTGATGAATGGGGGGTTGATGAAAACGTTATTTCATATAATCCATCATCTAAATTTAGTCAACTTACGGCAGAACAAACTTTGGTTGGTATTGCCAATAATTCCTTATTTAAAATCGATCCACGGTTATCTGGAAGCAAAGTTGTTAAATCCCAATATAAACAGTATACTACTAAAGGCACTCAACACAATGCAGTAACTACCAATGAAGCTGGGAACGTGGCAATTGCTACCAACAAGGGTGAGATAAAATTATATGATAGACTAGGTATCAATGCAAAAACCAGTCTTCCGGCACTGGGAGATCCAATCTTGGGTCTTGACACTTCTGCAGATGGGAGATGGGTGTTAGCAACCTGCAAGACATATATATTATTGATTGATGCTAGCATCAAGGATGGTAAAAATACAGGTAAGACTGGTTTCGAAAAATCATTTTCCAAGGAATCCAAGCCACGACCAAAAAGATTACAAATTAAGCCTGAACATGTTGCGTTTATGCAAATGGAGACTGGAGATCCATTAAATTTCACTGAAGCTCATTTCAATACTGGTATTGGTACCAAGGAACAAACTATTGTTACTAGTAGTGGTCCGTATGTTATTAGTTGGAGCTTGAAAAAGCTGCTGCGAGGTGATAATGAACCGTATTTGATTAAACGGTACGAAGGTAACGTCACTGCTGATAACTTCAAGTTTGGTACGGATAAGCGAGTTATTGTATCTTTGGAAGATGATGTCGGTATGGTTAGCCGATCTACTTTCCGAAAACCAACTAGAGAATCCTTGGCTACACCAGCCAAAAGAGTCCAAGCAATGTCCCGAAATAGTGTAGTAAATAGTCCATTTTAATTAATATATTAATAATTTATTATTTCTTGAATTGATTTTTGAATTCTTCGATAAACAAGTTTTTGAAAATCCGTATTTTGTTCTTGGTAATCAAAAATGGTGAGGGTTGCAAGTCGTGGTCTTTTGGAATGGGTTCTCCTTTAAGTTTTGCGTTGGTGATTCTCACAAACCGGTGAAAATGTTTGCTGGAAAGTAGTCGTTTAACCAACCATTCATGAATTGATTGTTGCCACATTATTATTATTATTATTAATTTTTTTTTTGTTGTTTTTAATAAAAATAAATGTTCTCTGTAATACTTTTTATTATTTGAGTCAAGGAGGAGGAAAATTTGTGTTTTTTTCCGTGATTATAACTGTTGTATATAAGCTACCGTTATTCCCAGTTTCTATTTTATTTTCAACACCAAAATTTAAACAAAAATTTTTTTTTTTTTTTAATACTTTCTTTCTTCGAATCCCAAACGGCTAGAAATGATAAAATATGTCTAACAATACGGTCCCTATCCTACATGTAGAGGATGATTTGCCGGAATCGCCACCAACATCAAACACAACACAACAGCCCGAGAAAAGCATTACAATATCACAACCACAAACTCCGATAAGAGATGAGAATAATGGTAATGATGAGGATTCATCGGAAAGAAACCAAAGTCCTAGTAATTTAAGTGCGCGGCCACCACTAGTTTCAAGATTAAGTGCCGACGGCGCAGTTCCGGTTCCAATTTATAGAGGATCTTACATCAAATCAACTGGATCGTTAAAAAATCTATGGACCGAGCATGCAAATGCTTCAGGTAGCAGTCATCATTTCGGATCTTATTCTCATGGGTTGAGCCCATTATTTAATAATACTAACAATACTAATAATAATAATAATAATGGTAACGACAACAATGCTACCAGTAATAATCACAATCATACCCATAGCGTCCATTCAGTAGCCAGTCGGCCAACTTCGCTACGATCTTTAAAAAGTCATGGCAGAACTTCATTATCACAGATACGGATGGAACGCATTTTACCTAGAGATACTGAGTTTAGAGATACCTATGATTTGGAGGAGTTGAGAACAGGCTTTTTTGATGCTCTATTTGTACCGCCAACTTCAATAGAAGAAACTTTTCGGCACGCTATAGCCGAGAAACGGCTCCCAGAACAACAACCAGAAGATTTGGATCGAATCAGTGTAAGGATACGACACACTTTATGGGAAACCTTTAGAGATATTATATTGACGCATAATGGGAGAACGTTCTTGAGAGCTTGTTTATCATATTTGGTTTGTTATATACTCTGCTTGATTGGTCCGGTTCGAGATAATGTTGGCCGATTCAGTTATTTTGCACCATGGGCGGCTATTCTACATCATAGTGGTAGAACCATTGGTTCACAACTGGAAATTACACTTGAGTCAATTGCCGGTGCGGCGTTGGGTTTTGGGTGGGCTGCATTAGCATTATACATATCAACAGCAACTAATGCATCAGTACATGGGTATGGCGGGATCCATGCGACATCAGTAATCGTAGCATTATTTGTAACATCATGGATTAGAGCACATTTTATTCGAATGTATCACGGATTGATGGCATTTGCAGTAGCATTAATTTTTATGGAAACTGTCAGAATAGGAGATACTGTTTATTGGAGAAAAGCATTCGAATTTGGGATTCCTTTTTTGGTCGGTTTGGCAGTATCATTAATTATTTGCATAGTTGTATTCCCGGATGCTGGGCATTTACCGATTATGGATCAGTTACATGATACATTAAAAGAGTGTCAAAAGGTGGTACAATTCTGTGGGAGTAGAGATAGGGGGCAAAGAAATAGGGCACGAAGAGAGTTGACATCAAAGTCGTTGGATTTCACAAGGACGTTTAGAGAAATGAGTAATGAATTTTCAATTAGTACTTTAACTACAAGGCAGCTTTTGAAAGTTCGAAATATTTTGCAACCAGCAATCACAAGATTTCGATCGATTCCAAAGCCATCCACTTTATTTAGTAAAGAAGCAATTGAACCAAATGCCCCAGTGGAAGTTTTGCGCAAAGAATTCAGCTCACCGGCTAAAAATTTGATACATCAAATGGTTAATAGTTTGGATGAATGTGCAAATTACGTAGATTATTTGAAGGTTGGTGGTGAATATGATTATAAGAAAATTGATACTAAATTGGCGGAATTGGATGATTCTATCAACAAAATGGGGTATACATATCGGAGACTAGTCAAACAAGGATCGATTTTCACTAATCAGACTAACCAGCATGATCATGAAGTTTTGGATGTCATGTTATATATTCATTATTTATACGAATCTAGTCGAGCTACTAAAAATTTAGTCGAACAGTTTCAATTATTAACCAAGGAAAATAAACGGAAATGGCATGTGTCAAGACCTATTTATCCGTTTGTTAGAGGGTTATATCGAGCTACGCAACAAATTACCCATGATAGAGGTGGTGATAGTGCGGCTTATTATTATCAAGCGCAAAAAGATGTTGCAAATTCTTTCAATGAAGTTGAGAAATTAAGCAGTCGAATGCATAATATTAAAGCCAATAAACAAAAGATTGAAGATGCTAAAGGGTTTAGGTATACATGTTACTGGCTAATCCATCGAATGCAAGGGTTTGAAACAAAATTTGCAGGTAAAGCAGCAATTACAATTACTTTGGTAGCTTTACCGGCTTGGATTGAACAAAGTAGAGGATGGTATTCCAAATATGATGGTTGGTATGCAGCAATGGTGGCATGTATATCATTACATCCACGAGTTGGTGGTAATGCCTCTGATTTATTAACAAGAAGCTGTTTTTGTTTAATGGGGGCCATTTGGGCTGGCATTGTAGCTGCTACCGGTAATCCATATGCAATGGCGGTATTAAGTCAAGTATGGATGATTCCTTGTATGTATCGATTTATTAGAACATCGCATCCTAGATCGGGGTTAATTGGTTGTTTGACTTTTACGTTAATTTCGTTAAGTTTTGAGCCGCATGAATCGATTGTTAAAGCTACTTGGACGCGATATGTCGCTATTCAAGCCGGGTTGACCAGCGCAGTTATTATATCATGGTTTTTTTGGCCATTTGTGGCGAGACATGAAGTTCGAAAAAGTACTGCTGCCATTTTACTACATACTAGTAAATGTTATCAGACTGTCATTGATCGATATTTATATAAAGAACAAAATAATGAATTGACGGCATTTTCATTACAATTGGGGGAATTTCGAGAAGCGCGTATGTTGCAATGTATGGGTGCAGTGGAAGATTTAATTGCAATGACTGAACATGAACCAAGTCTACGAAACGTGTTTGATCCAGCACCATACTATGCAATGTTAAATTCATGCCAGTATATTAACCAAAAGATCGCTGATGCACGAATCAGTTCTATTTATTTCAGTGTGGTTGAATCCGATGCGGATCCAAAAATCACAAGACAATTAATGAGTTTACGAAGAGATACCGCAGCAGCGGTGATTTTTACATTTTATATTTTGGCCAATTCATTTAGATCCAAACATAAAGTGCCCAAATTACTACCATCTGCGGCCATGTCAAGAAAATTGTTATTTGATGCAGTTAGTCAATTAGTTGATGATACTACTGATATTGCTCATCATGTACATGATGGTGAAGACAAAACAAAAGAAGAACATAACATTAATGAATCTAAAATTTGGCAAATGGTTCATGAGGCTGCATTTTCCAGAGCTTTCACTGATATAACCGAGGAATTAGAAAAAATGATTGCATACTCAAAACATATTTTAGGTGAAGAAGTTTATTAAATTAATTTTTTTTTTTTTTTTTTTTTTTTTTAATAATAAATTAGTTGTACAAAGTTATTGTATTAGGTTTTGTAGGAAAATTGTAGTATTATTGTGTAGTTTGTGGAACAAAGTTTCGGTGAATGAAATGGAATGCGACGATCAGTAACATAGCGGTTACACCAAAGTATACTGCAATTGAGTCTAGTTGTCCGTCTGATATCATTTTTCGAACTAATAATTTGGGTGATAAGTTAGTGTGTGTGTGTGTGTCGTGTTCAAAATGTGGTTTCTATTTGGGAATTTTTACAGCTATTTTTTCAAGACGTGTGGCGCATAACATAAAAGAAGTAAAACGTCAAAAAAAAAAATTAAAAAAAAAAGAAAAAGTCTCGAGCCCCAATTACAGAATACTTAAAATTCCCTCACATCTTGTACTATTATTACTATTATCAAATTTCCTTCCTTTCCTTTTAAAATTTTTTATATGATAGTACAAAATGGATGATTTGAAGGTGCAGCAAATTCAAATGGAGTTCCAAACTCTAGCAGACGATGAAAAACGCCGGCAGAGACCTAAAGATTTTACTGCTGCTTTACAACTAGAAAACCGGAGATATAACCGGTACAATAACATTCTACCATTAGATGGCACTAGAGTCAAACTCCACTGCAACCACCGAGATTATATTAATGCCAACTGGGTCACCAACATGGGCAATAATAAAAACTATATAGCCACACAAGGACCAACTTCAGAAACCATTCAAGATTTCTGGGTCATGGTTGCGCAGAACAATGTTGATAATATTGTAATGTTGACAAAGTTGGTGGAAAAAAAAGTGTTGAAATGTGATAAATATTGGCCAGATCAACCGACTCGATATCAATGTGGATGTGGGGCTTATAAAGTTGACGTTAACCCTGTGAAAAGTTCGGGTGATGAGGAATGTGATGTCACTGAATTTATGGTTAATGGGAAACCAGTTATACATTATTATTATAAACAATGGGCGGACTTTGCTGTTCCTAATAAGCCTTTGACCCATTTTGTGAATAAAGTGAAGAGTACTGAGCATGATGGGAATAATACTTTGGTTCATTGTAGTGCTGGTGTTGGTCGTACTGGTACCTATATTGCAATTGACGCGTTAACTAATGGTAGCAGTGAGCCGGTTTTTAATGTTGTTGATAAGTTGAGACAACAACGAGCGGGGATGGTTCAATCTATTCATCAATATGCTTATATCCATAACCATCAATAAATTATTTATTACAAGAAAAGAATACTTTTTTTTTTTTTTCAACATTATTTTAATATTTATACTATGATTATAACGTACTCTTGCTTTTAAAGTTATTCCTCTTGAATCACATATGAATGCCCTAAACTAAATCAAAGCCCATTTATTTTTTGAATGATATTTTATTCTGTAGCCTGAATTTAATTACACTTAGCTTTAGATAAAAACCTTCCTGGTCAGCTATAATATACCTAATCCTGAAATACTAAATTCAACCTCGTGATCAGGTTCGGAAAGTGCGAATTTCTGTTAAAATCAAAGGCATCCCGAATTTTTTACGAAGCGATCGTCTTTAAAAAAAAGTTGAACTATTTGCAAAGAAAAATACTCAAATTTAGTCAAAATTAGCAATTCCATTACATGCAACATGTACTGCGGACCATTTTTTTAGTTCGATACTCGAGCGCAATATGGTCATTGAATATATGCTTTATTAACCCTCATTGTCCTAACTTTTTACGAACTTCTAACTTTTGTGAACTCCGATGGTGTTTCCTTTTTTATTTTTAGAAACATATTTATTAGTTTGCTCAAGCTTGAATAGCATATATATATATCATAATAGTTGTATAACTAGCTATTATCCTTCGAGGTATTCTATATCAGTTTTACACTTACGGTCCACAAAAAGTGAGAACCTCTTTTTTATGTGCAGCCGCACGGTATGGTATGCCCCTGCCAATTTTTTTTTTTTTTTAGAACTATCAATTTCAATCAGCATTTTGTCTTATAATTATTAATTTTCTTAATTTTCTTTTATTTATTAATAATAATAATTTATGTAGCATGGATTCCCATCATTTTACAGCAATTATGGATAGTGGGAACTTCTGATGATATTTGAATCAAGCATACTTGGTAAAAATAATTTATTCCAATTACACAAAAACTTTCAAAAGACGATTTTTGGAGTTTACAAAGACATATATTAGTATTAAATAAAAAAAGGAAAAATACATAAATTAAAATATTCTAACCAGAACACATTTCACAGGACTCAGGATTGGCAATAGAACAAGCTAAAACTTTATCATCAAATATATCACTATTCTTGCCATCCTGATCTTCTTTTTTATTTTCTTCAACTTCATTTTCTTTATTTTCATCATTGGTATCTTTCTTTTCGGATTCGGTAGCAGATACTTTGGCAGGTTCAGTAGATTCACTGGTAAAATTGTTAATTGCTGCATGACCCATTTTAGCAGTCAACTCATCGACACTACTTTCACCAGTAGCACTATCATAAGTTTGATGGAAATTGGTAGCAGAAACTGGTTGGTCTTCAGGGATCTTTAGTGCAGTTCCAGATCTAGAAATCATGGCACCAACATATCGTTTCTTCTTTTCATCCAATTTAGCCTTGGATTGATCGACTTGTTGCAAAGCTTCTTGATCAACAGTGAATTGAATTGGAGCACTAGCTGCTTGGGTTCGCAAATAATACATACCAGTCTTGATCCCCTTTTGCCACCCATAGAAATGCATTGATGTCAATTTACCCATGGTTGGGTTTTGAATATGAATGTTCAATGATTGAGATTGATCAATGAATGGAGATCGATCAATAGCCATGTCAACAATAGCCTTTTGACTAATTTCCCAAACAGTCTTGTATAAATCTCGAGTTTCTTGTGGGATATTTATAATGTTTTGAATACTACCATTGCTAGCAATAATTCGATTCTTCATGTTTTCATTCCATAAGCCCATATCAACCAAATCTTTTAATAAATATGGATTAACAATTTGGAATTCCCCGGCCAAAACACGTCGGGAATAAATGTTTGAAGTATACGGTTCAAAACATTCATTGTTACCCAAAATTTGTGAAGTAGAAGCAGTAGGCATTGGTGCACATAATAAAGAATTTCTCAACCCATTCTTCTTCAATTTACTCTTCAAAGTAACCCAATCCCATAAATCACTTGGTTCAACATTCCATAAGTCAAATTGTAACAACCCCTTGGATGCTGGACTACCTTCATAAGTTTCATAAGGACCTTCCTCAGCAGCTAATTCAACAGACGCTTCAACAGCACCATGATAAATAGTTTCAAAAATTTGCTTATTCAATTCTCTAGCTTGGTCACAATCAAATGGTAATCTCAATTGCATAAAAGTATCGGCCAACCCTTGGACACCCAATGCAATAGGTCGATGTCGCATATTGGATTTTTTGGCTTCCTTGACTGGATAATAATTTCGATCAATGATACCGTTCAAGTTTCTTGTGATAACTTTAGCAATAGCATGCAACTTGTTAAAGTTATAATACAACCCTTCTGGTTCATCTTGAACATATGCAGGTAATGAAATAGAAGCCAAGTTACAAACAGCAACTTCATCTGGACTACTATATTCAACAATTTCACAACACAAGTTGGAACTTTTAATAGTACCCAAGTTTTGCTGATTGGATTTTCGATTACAAGAATCTTTATACAACATGAATGGGTTACCAGTTTCGGTTTGTGCTTCCAAAATAGCATACCATAATTTTTGGGCTGTAATGGTCTTTCGACCTCGGCCTTCGGATTCATACTTTTCATATAATTCTTTGAACTCATCGCCATAAACTTCATCCAATCCTGGACACTCGTTAGGGCACATCAAAGTCCAGTCCTTATTTTCTTTAACTCGTTCCATAAACAAATCAGGAATCCACAATGCCAAAAACAAATCTCGTGCTCGTACCTCTTCTTTACCATGATTCTTTCGTAAATCCAAAAAATCAAAAACATCAGCATGCCATGGTTCTAGATACATTGCAAATGCACCTGGTCGTTTGTTACCACCTTGGTCAACATATCGAGCAGTATTGTTATAAACTCGCAACATTGGAACAATACCGTTAGATGTACCATTAGTACCGGCAATATATGACCCAGTAGCTCGAATGTTACTCATAGACATACCAATACCACCAGCAGATTTAGAAATTAGTGCACATGTTTTTAAAGTATCATAAATACCTTCAATAGAATCATCCTTCATATTAATCAAGAAACATGAAGACATTTGTGGTTGTGGAGTACCAGCATTGTATAAAGTTGGTGAAGCATGAGTGAAATATTTTTGACTCATCAAATGATATGTTTCAACTGCTCTTGCAATGTTAGTACCGTGGATACCCACTGCGACTCGCATAATCATATGTTGAGGTCGTTCAGCAATCAACCCATTCAGTCTCAATAAATAAGATCGTTCCAAAGTTTTGAAACCAAAATAATTGTAATTGAAATCTCGTTCGTATAAAATACAAGAATCCAATTCAGCGGCGTTTTCTTGAACGATATCAAAAGTTTCTTTTGAAACCATTGGTGAATGTTTTCTATTTCTTGGATTAATATATTCGTATAAATCTCGAATAACTTCTGAGAATTGTTTTGTGGTTTGTTTGTGTAAATTTGACACGGCGATTCGTGCTGCCAAAATGGCGTAATCAGGATGTTGTGTAGTCATGGTAGCAGCGGTTTCAGCAGCCAAATTATCCAATTCGATTGTAGTAACTCCGTCGTGAACACCTGCAACGACAGCTTGTGCAACTTTGATGATACCTTGATCACGAACAATCGGTGAAATGTTGCCAAAACACAACCTTCTTAGACGTGATGTGATTTTGTCAAACATTACCGGTTGGCGATTGCCATCTCTTTTGTAAACGAACATTGTAATATAATATAAATAAAAAAAATAAAAAAGTTAATAATGAAGAAAGAAAAAAAAAAAAAAAAGAGAAGGAAAGAAAAAGTTTGGGACGTGTCGGGTTTTTATAGTTTTTTCAATAGTCTACGCGAAAACGCGAAAATTGCCCAAAACTTTAATTGAAAAAAAAAAAAATTTTATTCTAAACGACTAGATGTACCTGTGTTTGTTGACGGGTTGCGTGAGCGAAAATCCGGTGCACTTTACTAAGCAGTGTTTAACATTCTGAGGCCGTAGGGTTGCGCGGTGGGCCGTGTTTATAATGTTTACATCTAGCTATTTTTGGGGGGTGCAGCTGCTCGCTCACATACGATCTCTTATGTAATTTCCATGCAACTTTTAATAGCGCATGATAGCTCATGCGCTGTTCAATTTCTTATGATCTGTATATAGCATATAATGTCTTTGGGATTGTCTCTGCAAATCAAAATCTTGGATTCTTTTCGAGTCCGGTTACCGGGAAAACAATAAAAGGTCAAAAATCGACAAGTCTCTTTATAAATTAACAGGTAATAATTGATAGAATCAAAGTATTTTGGCTTTTCATCAATCGATTCAAATAAAGGTTTATAATGTAACAGTTTGAACTTCTCAATTTACGCGTTATTTTTTACAAATCAGAAGCGAACAGGATTTACTCCCTTTGAATTATTTTTTTTTAATTTTTGGCAAAATTTGTTTTTGGACGCGTTTTTTGTTATAATTAAACTTGGCCGATTTTAGATATCCGATAATCGATCAAAACACAAAATTTCAACCAGGTGCGCAAAGTAGCAACGGACGCGTTTTTTTCTTAAAGAGGAAAATACGATCGTGATCCAGTAATCGCGTATTAATAATCTAAAACTGATTTAGGAAATGCGTAACCATAATCTGATAAGATTTTTGAGATAACAGGTTGTAATTGGTGGATAATAATAATAACGCGTATAACTTAACAATCTTATTTAGATTCTTACTCACGATTCTTACTCACGAATGACCAACCTGATTTAGATGCAATTTTGTTGTGCTCTCCGATAGCCAGGCGATTTAAAAACCCCAAAACCCTATTTTACGAAGAAAAAAAAAAAACCAATTTTTTTAACATTAGTAACGGTGATTGATACATTGGATGTGTATTCTATTTCATTAAATGGATCTTATATCAAAACAGCTATTGCTTTTTTAAAATACGATCAAAAAAAGGGAAATCAAAGAGTATATTAATTATATGCAATTAGAATATATATAAAAAAAATATCTTTTAATACTGAAGCAGAATATCAAACTCCATCTTTAGCTGAATATGCGAGAATTCGCTATACAGTGATACCCGCGGACGATAATGCAGACCCAGAAACGTTCAATATTTTATCGCCTAAAATGGCCCAAATGATGACCGATGAAATAAATTATATTTGTTCATTACTAAAAAGAGCTCAAGATGCGATAACTTGGACTTGTACTCATAAACCATATAACCTTCAACTAGTACAAAAAAAAGTATAGAGCATTGAGAACTGCAACAAGATGCGAAACTTGTAGAAAATTGCACCCGGGCCATTGCAAGGGTAGGAATTACTGTACTAAAACCAATCTTAGATACAGGATGGAAATTTTGACTAATCCAGTATTATAAATATTTTAACAATGATCCCTTATACTATTTAGTACGATAATAAAATACCTTTAGACGGATACCACAAATTATTGGGACATTATGAGAAACAATCTATCCTTAACATGTCGGAACAATATCAATTCTAAGTTATCATGACAAAATGCCATAATTTTTTGATTTACTGATGTCAAAAGCAAGTACTGGAATTCAAAAATATCAGATGGTGCCTGATAAGATATTTGAGATAACAATTTGTAACTGCTATTTAATAATAATGGCTTGATAATTTTTTTAATTTTTTTTTTTAATCAGTGTTTCGATGCTGATATATATTGGATTCATGGTTATTAGTTAGAAAGTTTCACCGGAGTTCCGACGTAATTCGCTTTTTTTGCTCCACCAACAACAATCACCAAACCTCTACCACCATCCCAATTTTAATTAATTCAAAAAAAAAAAAAAAAAAAAGGAATGCGCCGTCCATCGCGGATATATGTTGACACCGACGCGTTGAAACCAGGCCAGCTAAAATCCATAAAACTATGGCTAAAAGAGGGTGAAGAGCTGGAATCCGAACCATCAGAGCAATCGGCCAATTTCTCATCTGCAGAGATTTTCAAAAATTTACAACCTGATGAACGACCCGCCATGGCTTTTTTTGCAATATCGCTTTTATTTACATTGATGGAAAGTAGGAATAATAATGCTGATGAAGAAGAAGAAGAAGAGGAGGAGGATTGGGGGAGGTATGTTATCAACCCTGGTATCTACAACTACAAAGAATATTTAATACCTGGACCACAAGATATAATGATTTCAAGGCCCAAACGAGTGAAACCTACTGTTGATGATACAGCTGTGGTAGTCGCCTCAGCAACTACTGTTAACCAATCACAAGAATATACAAAGTTGGAAGAAGCGTTATTAATGAACGTCCTTTTGCAACGGAAATCTAAAGAATCCACTCGATCAATCATCACAGAATGTGTGGCCCAAACTATGGAGCGTTACCATTCCATCAGTCTAGGTATATACAAACGAACGCGACAATCTATCCATGAAAAATTTAAGATATTAATTCAACGATATGAAAGACTTTCACCAACTAGTTGTTTCATTCTCCAACGGCCTCTTTACGATCATCCTGGCCTAGTGGCGGATTTTTTGAATCGAATGGTATTATTTGAAAAAGGAGAATTGGATATACCAGACGGGAAAAAATTCCAATCGGGGATGAATCAACAGGATGTATTGTTTATGAAAACTACTGCAGAATGGGAATACCCTCCAGAAACTGAATTACGTACAATTGCCCATGATTTCTTTGATTATTTTGGTCCTGTAGTACATGGTAGGAATGTCACTGTTGATAGTTGGCTTGAATTGTTACGGAGAAGAGTAATCCCAAAGGGGTATAAAAAGGAGCAGATTGTTGGTAAATATTATGATGAGCTGATAGCAGCTAATTTAGCACCCTCTGCAATTCGAACAAAACGTTATACCAACAATACTAACAATAGCAACCCCACTAGTAGTGATGAAACTAGTGACTACGATTCGTTTGATGAAATGTTTAGAGATGAAAGGAAAAAACAACGAATAAATTAACAATGATAATAATAATAATAAAAATAAAAAAAAAATAGTAATTTTTTAACCCCCACCAGTGTTTGGAGGTCGTTCACCTTCATGGGCCTCGATAATTTCTGTCGATAGTAACGACCGCAATAAAGGAGTGATTTCTGGCAACTTTGCTTCTTCATCTTTTTCTTCATTTTCTTTAGACCGTCGATCAACCATATCTACTGATTTTTTGAACCGGTTAAACAACAGCTCTGCTCTGGTCAAAATACTCTCCAAATCCAACGTCATTGACAACTCATTCATATACTTCAATACTTCATCGAATTGAGACAAATGATCCATTATAGGTTGCTTGTGTTTATCCAAAATCGCCAGTGCAATAAATAAATGGAATTGAGATGTATGATAATCAGTCCATAATACTTCCCATAATCTCAATACATCGTCCCACATAAACTCTCGTTTATACCACACCAACAACATTCTAAAAAAAAAGAAGAAATTTGTAGAGTCCGCTTTTTCCAAATGATCATATAATTTTGGTAACATAAACTGAACTAATTGATCCAAAGTCAACAATTGTTCTCTCATCCCCGATTGATCTCGTAAGAAATTTCGTTCCATCCGTTTCATAAATTCACAAAATGCCCAAAATGCTACTGCATCATCTTGAAATACAACATATAATGGTGATAATAAATCACTCATCCCTTGCACGTATCCCAAGTTTTTATTATACTCGTTATAAGTAATCAACATATCTTTCAATTGTTCCAAATGAGGATTGGTACTTTCAAATCTAGAATCTGGATCCGGATGGGGAGTGTCACTATCAGCAAATAAACTAATATTTCGATCAGTTCGATGAACATCTTTTTCAATTCTACATTTTTGATCTTTCCAAAAATCATCATTTTTTTGCTTATCTTCATCCTCCCACCATTGTCTTTTTAATCGCAAATATTCATTTCTTCGGATATTCATAACGGCCTTTCGTTCATCATCATCCGATTCCCAACTATAAACACCAGTCAAAAACAGCCATGCTTCTTTACGGATTTCCGGCGCCAATCCACCATGGAAAATTCGTTCCTTAACTTCACCAACTGTAATACATAATCTTCCAGAATGATCAAAGAATGCATTCCATTCTGCTTTACCAACTTCATTTCTTCTTTCAATACTAGTATCAACATTTAATAATTCAAAGTCATCGGCCATTTCTTGAAAACTATCATTCCAAACAATTCGGTTCCTGTTAGATCGTTCTGCTTCTTCAGCAATCCCCATTGCCCATTTAGCTAAGTATACCCTAGCTACATCGAAATCATCACCAATTTTTCGAACTTCTGGTTTATCCAATAATTTTTTCACTTGAGGTGGCGATTTATCAATAACATTTTGTGCTGCTTTTCTAGAAAATTGGGTAACTCTTGCCAATTTTTGCAAAATATTCCATCTAGCATCTCTAAAAGCTTTGCCAAACAAATCTTCATTATCAGGGATTGTAGCGGCATTTTTGGGTGAAAAACTTTTACGATCTTCTGGTTCTGGATTAATTAAAATAATTGAAGGTTCCAAAGTGGATCGTTCCAAAACTGCAAAATTTTTCAAACAACTCATGAATTGTTCTCCACCCCAAAATAAACCATTATCGCCATTAGAAAAGGGGTTAAAATCTTTGACTCGTTGTTCTCGTTGCATTATAGTACTTTGACTCTCACTATCATGGAAAAATAATGCTGGTTGTGTTTCTTCAGTTCGGGTATGGATAATAACCGATCCATCCCACCATCCTAAACTTGGCGGACGAACTTGAATTGAATAAATATTAAATAATGGAATACTAAATGCATATGAAGTCAATGATCCTCTTGGTGGTGTTGATACAAGCACTTGTTTGGCCACTGGTTCCTGAGTACCAGGGTCCATATCTACTTTAACATAGGAATCAAATTCTTTATTTGATTGTAAAACAGATTCCGGGATCCATGATAGTAAAATTTCTTTATCCGATGCATTCTTTGGTCTCACTAGTGCCAAAAACCCTGGAATATTATCTTTTGCTGATTTGGTGGGGTGGACGTACACTTTGGACTTGCTGAATAACAGTTGGACTTTTGAACTTGACATGATTACAACAGCGTCTTCAATATCGTCTTCTATTATTTCATATAAATTGTTATGATATGTCGTGTCGCAAAGCGTTGTCATCAATATATAATAATAATAATAAAACAATAAAAAAAATTGTTGTGCTGCAAGGATTTTTTTTTTTTTTTTTTGTTTTTTGTTTTTTTTGGATCGAATTTTTTGGGGTGGCGCTAAATACGTAATTAATTTCATAATATTTTTGGTACCCCCCAAGTTACAAAATTTAAGCGCTATATTTTTTGTGACAACATCAAAAAATATTTGATAAAAAGTGGCGTATTATTTTATTTTTATCAAGGCGGAGTTGCTGCTGTATTATTATACCTTGAATTTTTTTTTTTGAAGGTACCTTCCTTCCCGCATTATATTCGTACGCGTGTTATCAAAAAGAAATATCGATCGGGGCCCCGACATTGTAATAAATTATGTAGCAATATTCCGACGTAGACAAAGGATAGTCGAGTAAAATTACCCAATTTTTATATTGGCGTCAAATAATATTTACTTGAATTAAATTTATTGTGTTACAATTATATATGTATCAATGAGCGTAACGATTAAAAGAATCATTCCTCGAGATTTAAAACCGTTCCAATGGCTAGAACTAGGAAAAGTTGGAGCTCATGGATTCGAAAATGATGCATTGATGCGACATGCCGCATATCCAAAATATGATTTCTTTCGCGACGCCAAAAACCAATGGGTTGAGACGAACAATTATAAATTATGGACTCGAGAGTGGATGCGGTTTGTATGGTCCAAAAACTATAAAAAAGGATATGATACATATGTTGCTTATTTGAACAACCAAATGGTTGGAATGGCAATGTATCAATATCCTCCATACATGCAACCAAAATTAGAACATTTACTAAAACGAGAAGGAATTTCATGGAAACTTCAAGATTTATTATCAATAGTTCGTATAAAGTTTGGGGATTTTTTTGATTTTGGGCTCCAGTCTGGCAAAACCCGTCCAGTGTTTAACGATAAATTTGAACAATTTCAAACGCGAATGTATGCGGCTTATGACAAGACACGATCAACAAATCAAGAATTGGCTCATATGTCACGTGAAGAGCTGCATAATGCAGTTTATCCATCAGATAAAATGGTATCGTTAAAGTTTTTTGTAATTGATCCGGATTTTCAGGGTAAAGGGGTTGGTAAAGCATTGATGACTTATTCGTTGGAATGTATCCCATACGATGAGCCAGTGTTTAGAGATGAACAGGCAGGGGTTGAAAGTCGTGGGCCGCAAAAGATTCATTTGGAAGCTACAATGGCAGGAACTCATTTGTATAAAAAAATGGGTTATAAAGATATTACAACTTATGAAGAAACTCATGATGATTTTCATATTCCTTCAGTATATATGATTTTGACCAGATCAGCTAATTAGTAGTAGTATTACGGTTTCTTTATCTTTTTTTCTCCGCGACGATCATCAACCTCAACCAAAAACAAAAAAAAAATCCTCATCACAATTGCCAAATGAAAAGAAAGATGGTAATTTTTGAAACAACCTATGAGTCGCAAATTTAGTCCTGAATAGGCTTTTGTATTTTCTGTAATATTTCAATTTCGGAGACTGTGTTATAAAATTTCCGCCCACCCACTGTGTTTACTCCAGTGCACCGAAAAATAGCCGAATTAATTGTGAAAGGATTTCCACACGCGGAACAAAGAAGGAACGAACGAACCCACCCCCACAGTCTACACACATCCGTAACCACTCACGCCTATTCCGAGGCCCCGCACATATATATAAACCCCCCCAGCCGAGTTGCCCCAAATCATTTTTTTGCTGCTACTACTCAATTTTTTTTTTTTTTTTTTTGTCAACGTTTTCATCTCCACTTTTATTTTTATTTTTATATATATATTATATTTAATAAAATGTTTGCATTAAGACGACAAATCGGATCATTGAAAATGACTAGAGCTATGAGCACACAAGTTAGTAACCCAATTAACTCGTTGGCGGTTATTGGGTCCGGCCAAATGGGGGTTGGCATTGCCTATGTAGCAGCAGCAAATAGTAAAGTACCAGTTCAATTAATTGATAATAACCAACAATCATTGGACCGAGGGGTTGGATTTATTGACAAGTTGTTGAATAAAAATGTTAGTAAAGGAAAGATTAGTGAACAAGATGCTAAGGATATTAAAGGTCGAATTAGTGTTACTAATGAATTGAAAAAAGGAGTTGCTAATGTTGATATGGTTATTGAAGCGGTTCCAGAAATTCCAAATTTGAAGGAAGAAATTTTCAGTCAATTGGCTACTTTAACTAAAGAAAATACCATTCTGGGTACAAATACTTCAAGTATTGGTATTACCAAAATTGCTGCCAGTTGTAAAGGTGCTGAATCAAGAGTTATTGGTGTTCATTTCATGAACCCAGTTCCAGTTCAACCAGGGGTTGAAATCATCACAGGTTTACAAACTTCAACTGATGCGTTGGCTCGATCTTTGGAATTCATCAATCGAATGGGTAAAAAGACTTCAACTTCACAAGATTCCCCAGGGTTTTTAGCCAATAGAATTTTAATGCCTTATATTAATGAGGCTATTATTTGTGTTGAAACTGGTGTAGGTCAAAAAGAAGATGTTGATAGTATTATGAAAAATGGATGTGCTATGCCAATGGGACCTTTGCAATTAGCTGATTTCATTGGATTGGATACTTGTTTGGCAATTATGAATGTTTTGTATAAAGATACTGCTGATTCTAAATATCGACCATCTGTTTTGTTGAATAAAATGGTTGACGCCGGTTGGTTGGGTGTTAAAACTGGCAAGGGCTTTTATGACTATACACAAAAAGGTTCCAAGTTGTAAATCTTTTTTATTTTATTTTTTATATAAAATTGTATATTTGTTGGCCAACTCAAGTTTGGTTTAAAAGTTGTTTTTTTTTGTAGATCTTTTTTGATATAGTATTGCAAATTTTGATCTGATTATCGAAAATGGGTATGTTCTATCCCTTGTATTGAGTTATTTAACCAAATCAGTGGGTTAGGTCGACCATTTGACTCATTCTCTTAATAGGTACTTGACCGTTTAATAAAAAGAACTGGTATTAGAGATCTATACTACTTCGATAGAAGAAAACACGGTACCCGTATTTAAATAGTCCTATTTTTGAACGGAACATGCTCAATAATATTATCAAGTTTATTGGGTTTATTCTTCCAGAAGAGCTTTTTTTTCCCCCATCACGATGGGTTATTAAAACCATTTGAAGCACACAGCCTGATATATAAGATGTAAGATCTACGATTCGTCCGCCATGCGATGATCTATTGAAATTACAAGAATCTAACTCTTCTACATACTATAAGACCTTGAATTGGTTTTTTTTTTCTATTGATAATCGAATCCATTAATTAGTATCAATAATATATGTATAATATAATATAATATAATAACCCCATCTCATGCAATGGATATATCGCAAAAATTATTTCAACTTATTAAATATTAAATATTAAATAGGTTCTGATCATCCGAATATTATTTTCTCGATCCCAATATATCAGATCGTGATAATTCTGAGCTCTTTTTTTTTTTTTTTTTTTTTGGTTTAAAAACTTTTATAATATACTTATCGCATCCTGGTAATTCATCTACACCTCATTTAACTTTTATCATGTTGTCAGTCAAATTATGCAGTTCACGTCAATACAGTATTATAAGCATCCTCAAAAAAATATTGTTGTGGTTACGGCCATGAATCAAGATCTACTTTTAAAGATTAAAGTTGAAAAGTTTTGGATTTTAATGCATTGTTCATTATCCTAGAACACCTACTGCATGTATCAAAAGAAGCTTGCAAGTGCTTTGTCCAATAATGGCCGCATAGACAAACCCTTACGTAGAAAATAGATCCTTGTTTAGCAATTCGGGCGTGAGACGAGCGAGACATGAAGATGGTCGATGCTGTTGTTTTTTTACGGCTAAATTTGAAATTGAGAAAATTGAGAAAATTATTCCGGCCAACCATGAATGTACCTTGGCGTTGATTTGTTTTGGAAGATCTTTGAATCTTGAATCTGGCCTATCCACAGGCCAGATCTTAAGATCTTATGTTTAAGCAGTTACCCCGTAAATTTGGAATTTCATTCTGAATCATTGCTTTTTAGTTTGTAAAATTCTCGGAACTTTTCGCTTTTTTTGTATTATCACGTTTTTTTATCCCTTTATCAAAGCCACCCTATATATTATTCTTATATACAAGTTTTTTTTTTAATATATTAAACTATCAATAAACTATGATTTGATACGAATGTCATGTTGAAAAACTTTGAATCTTGAAGTAGTGAAAGATCTGAGGTCAATAATTGATTATGCATGCATCTCTCTCAGTTTGTACAGATCTACGAAACGAAAAGAAAAGAACAAAAGAAAAAAAAAAAAAAAAAAAAAAAAAAAAAAAAAAAAAAAACATTTTCAAAATTATACTTCTCACTACGGTGCTACCACAAAAAGTGAACGTTTCATTTCCAAGCAATGTTCATTGAAAAAATTTATTATGGTAATCCACAGTTATTATGCTATGCGTAAAAAAGGTATTACTACATTTTTATTTGGCTTTTTAAAAATTTACGCAGTTAGGTAGACAAAATCTATAAGGGGAAGTGTTGCCCCATCAAGATTCTACCTTTTATAAAAATTTCTCAACAATGGATCGTGATCGTCTATTAAAAAAACCAATTTTTGTTTTCTTTGGTTTGGTAGATCTTGATCCAGAAGTTTTATCAAAGAGTTTCCAAAGATAGGGGCATTTACAAAAAAAAAAAAATTCAATACCTTTAATCACCCCCCTTTCATCAATAAGCATTGACAAGTGTAATTTTGAATTTTATTTCGTACACGTAAGTTAGATACGATAAAATTTTATTGTGGGTTGTTTATTATTTTAGGTTCGTCAGTGGTTGCGTATGTCTTAGACTTTTTTAAGAATGGACTGAAAATCTTTATATAAAACCATCAATCAAAAATGATAATCTTAACCCTGGAAATTCTTCATACGTTTACAATAAATCTAATAAAAGAACGATCGAGTATTTTAGGATAAATGGAGGAGATTTTATCAAATTAATGGAGTGGAAGTGTTTTTGATGAGATGCGTGAAGGAAGTAAAAAAAAAAAAATTATCTAAATATCAATACTAGCTGAGATACCAATATTTTTCACTGAACATATTTACTTTTATGTTTATTTATATTTTATTATCCCAGTATACAGGGTCTATTGTATTTACTCTTTTCAACTTTTTTTTTTATAAACAAGAAAAATATCTATATATAAAAAAAAGTAATGACAGGATAATATATATACAGATTGAAATTTCACCAAAATCCGCCTATTCATCAGATTAATACATCAATTCTTCAATACTAACAATACTCATAAAATGAGAATCAACTTGGGTCGATATCTACTACGATTCTATGCCGACGCATCAGAAAACGACCGGCAACGAGCCTACTATATTTTGAAATCTCGGGGTGGCTTCTTTGAAGCTAAAATCACCCCCAATGACCTACAAGTCGTCGCCAACCGAGAAATTGCTGCGGTACTAAACTCCCTAGCCTACGTCAAGTCAATGGCACCATGCTAATTATACACTCTATTTATTCAAAAAAAATCAACAAAAAAATCAAATGAATTCAACTACACCCCCCAAATTCTCACTAACCTATTACCACCCACTAATTCTATTTATTCAATTATCTAAAAAGTCATTATCTTTGTACTATATTTTATCATTAATTTTTTTTTTTTTTTTTTTTGTATCCTTTCTTTATTGCGCAACCAAACAAATTTCGTAGTAAGAAATTTTTCTATGTCAAAACAGAACAATCTGTCGATCAGTACATATATTAGATTTTTGTATTAGTTGAGAATTTATTAGTGCATAAATACTCGGTGCGTTTTTACTGATTTTGGTTAGGCTCCAAAAGCACAGTGCATCGCAAGACTCGCCTTTATTGTTAAAAGTACCCCATAAAACTTATCAAATAGTTGCGTGGGTTTATTATCCATACATGCGGCTCACACTATTTGAAAGAAAAAAAAAAAATAAATAAATTTCTCATTATGAAACCTCATTTACAAAAAACCTCAACAGATTAACAGATCAGTTATATATTAGAAGGGCGGTACTTTTAAATTTAGAGTGGATAAAAATCTCAGTTCTCAACTATAACGTTTGAAAACCTGGCCGCTTTTGCAAGGTTGGCCCATGGGGGAGGACGACGGTCTCAGTTTTGATCGATCAATGTGTCAGATTTCCCTCCCAAATGTTGTAAGATTTTCTTACCCTTTTGAATGTATATCCTAATTAGGTACTTGTTTTACCTAGGCTTGGTTCTTTTATTTATTTATCCCAAACAATCCTTGTTAAATTTCAAACTCGCACCTAAAAATTTGATATTAAGGGCCATCCACAAAATAATTTTGGACAAGTTTTTCAAGATTTTTGTTGAGTGAGTGTGCACTAATTTCAAGGAACTGAATTTTTCGTTTCCATAGAGACATTTGAAAAATTAAAAAATTAAATTCAGGAGAACAGGTAGAAATTTTGTTAACTGTACAAAGTTCATGAACCTTGTTTATAAGTCTACATAAACGTCTCAGAATTGAGTAGTATTTGATTTATTGATTAATTTAACTTTCAAATAAGCTTAGAGAGAGCTCAGCCTTGTATACTGTAGTTTGTTTGGATAGTTAAATCTACTTTTTTTTTTCTGGCCTTTTTTTTGTCGTTTTATTTTTTTGGTGTTCAATTTTTGATATCAACGTTTTGGTACCACCACCACCACCACCACCATCACCATCAAGCCTTCATACTGCTAATGTTTACTATGAGTTTTTTGGTTTTTGATCTATTATCTGTGCTTGATATCGTGGTAATAATGGCCGCCGCGTACGTAACCCTCAAAAACCTAGGCTAAAAAAAACCTGTGAGTATTTAACGCCCGTACGTTAGCGTTGGCACAAATTTTTTAAAATTTTTAATCGCAATATAAAAGCTATTGTACTAATTAACTTGTGCCGTAGTACAATTATTCGGTCCACTTATAAAAAAAAAAAAAAAACACTGTGGACAACTTTATCATGCATAGAGACCGGTATACCTGTATACGTAGTATTATAATATCCACTTGTGCTCGATTGACACTTGTCTATGCTAGCTATAATGGGCTCACCAGATACTAGATTATCATGCACGCTTGAAATTTGTACGATTTGTATCAGCACCCGACACATCCAAAGATTACCTCCGCTTTTTTTTTTTTTTTTTTTCAAAAGTGTACCAACCGCACAATATCAAAATTTTACAAGTCTTGAGCAGATGGGTTCACGATCAAAATGACGCAGATTTTCTTATATAATACACGGCCAAACCACCACACGTAGGCGTACGCATCAGGTCTGCTGCTATCGATAAAGTTAGCTAACATCCTTGCAGTGGCCACGGATACCGTCGCTTTACCACATTAATTGTTTAGCCAACTAATGGACGTTACAACTGATTCTGTCGAGATGTTGGCTGATTATACAAGAGTTCTAAATGAAATGATGGAATGTCATTAGAAAAAATATATTTTATTTCACTTTTCGTGATTAGCTTATCAGTTAAATTTTTTTTATGGAGTAAGTGAAAGCGGAGATCCTTTTTTCGTACCTTGAAAATTGAAAGTAGTCTAGATCTTAGCAAAGAATGCGGTTTTTTTTTTTTTTTCTTAACTATTAATGCCCACCTGCCTGTAATACTGTCACAGGGAAGTCTGTTTATTACGACGATCAAAAACTCTATCCAAATATTCACTATTGTGCTGATTTCAAAGCACGGCAAAAACATCCTATTTTAGCCTATAAAAAACTTAATACCCTAATTCTAATCCTAATCCTAATTTTAATCGTAATGGAGAAATCACGATCAGTTGCAACACGTACAACCCTTGCCGGCTGTTTTGGGTAAATTCTTCGCCTACTCTTTCAGAAACCAAAACCCTTTTGTCCTAAGTAGCTAAAAAGGCTATAAAGAAAGAAGGGTGTTTTGGGGTGGGGGGGGGATATCGCACTATATGATAAAAAGGAGAAGCTCCCTAGGAGAAGGAGGGGTTGGGAAATGCACTTTGGCAACAAAACCTAGGAATCAGGTGCACACTGCATTTAAACACAATAAAAACGGTCAACGCAGTACGTACGGTACTATAGTTTATGTTCGTGAGCTAGAAAAATTTTTATTGTGATCCAACGTAGTAAATACATATTACTACGCTACCCCAATTTTGTACAAACTAATGATGCTTCCCCGCTTATTTCATAGCAAAGCTTTGGGGCGAGGGCGAGGGGGGGGGCACCAATTGTTAACCCCATTCTGCGATATTAAACTCCAATCTAGAATAGCTCCGTTAAGGTCATAATTAAGTTATGTATCTATTCATCTCGATGGAGATGAATCAACTAAACTCTACCTGAAAAACTTAAAATAAGGGTCCTTGCTATCCTTTGAGTCATTTTTATTTTCCTTTCCTTTCCTTTCCTCTCCGACACTTTGCTATCGGTATTGGCATTCGTGCACATGTATCATGGTATTTGGTATTTGGTATTTGGTATTTAGCACTTAGTATTTGGTACTGAATGACGATTTATAGAATTTATTGGCAGTATTTGACGTTTATTCCCTTTATAAATGATCATCTGACGTTAATGGGTAATAATAAAAATAAAATAAAAAAAATACCCAAGTGCGGGGCTATTAAAATTTTTTTTTTTTTTTTTTTTTGAGTTCAGTCATTACGTACTTTTTAACAAAACAAGATGGCACCATTCCCCCCTATACAACCCCTAATAGTGCTTGAATGTAAAAATTTGGTCATAATTTTTAGTACTCCCCCAATATCCGTACAAATTTTATTTTTATTTTTTGAAACCTTAATAACCCCGGTTATTACTCAAGTATCCAGGTGTAAATCATAACCGAAGATGCACGTTCCCCCATTCGAATAAACACATCATATAAATACTATACAATTTCCTGACTTTCCTACTGATAACTAACTACTACTATAACATACTTTTTTGTTTTTTTTGTTTAATTAATTAATACCGGGTATTAATCTATTTTCATCGTCCTACAAGCCATATTACTACTAGTCATCGCATCAGCCATAAAGGTATTAAAATATTAAAAAGGTATTAAAAAAAAAAAAAAAAATGGGTCGGAAATACTACGTTCATCTCGATAAACCACACGACAATGCCAAATCACGCTACGTGATCCAAACGTTTGTTGAAAAAGCCCGAGGCCGGGTGCTACGATTAGATCCAGAGATCGTAGTGGAGACAGACGATAAAACGACATGTGCACTGCGCAAACTGGACTTTGTTCTTGATGTCCGCAGAGCGGCCAATGGATTCTACTAACTGTATTATTATTTTTATTTTTATTATTATTATTATTATTATTATTATGACTAACTAACTAACTTCATTACTATTATCACTGTTCAATTGCATGCTTTTCATCTCTTGCTGTAGTTTAGTTTCCAAGTCTCGCAACTCTTCTTCCCGTCTCAACAAGTCTTCTCGCTTTCTTGCAATCTCATGTTGAACCTTTAATTCCGTAGTTTTGAGTTTATCTTCTTCTAATCGTAGCTGTTCTTCTCGCAACACATAAGAAGCACTGGTCGATCGGTACCCATTACTGGTAGTATTATTAGAATCGTTTCGTTTTGGCATTGGTAGCGATGCTGATGGTTTCATTTGTTTTGATTCTTGTTGTTCTAGTTCTTGTTCTTCTGGTTCGCGTGATAGTTTTTCAGTTCGATAGTTTTCATACAAATAGTCATGAGTTGTATCCTTCAAATCCTGAACATAACTTTGCAATAAAATGTCACTTAACAATGAAATATCAGATACTTGAGGGTCTGTAATATCTACCACCCCCCATGGGTATTGTCGTACCAGTGTACTTTTCCCATTCAATTTCATTAAAGTCGTACCACCAATAATGGCAAATGGCATTATCGATTTCAAATAATTTTCCACATTTTCATTCTCATCATCACTATCTACATCCGATTCGTTTGGGAAGCTATAAATTGGAATATTATAATGCTCAATATCCTCCATAACCAACCGTTTATTCAACCTTAGTTCCTCAATTGTCAACGAATCTGCTTTTGAAATCACCGGAATTATATTCACTTTGGTTGCCATCAACTTCATAAACTCCACGTCCGATTCTTTTAACCCATGGCCCGTGGCCACTACAAAATAAATCAACGCATGCACTCGATTATCAACAAATCTTGGGTTTCGTCGAATTCGTGATTCTTCTGCCAACACCTGATCAAACTGTTCTTCAATATAATCCGACAATTTTCTAAAACTGGCAGTGTTATCAATATTATCGTTAAACCCTGGAGTGTCAATAAACTTTAATGACAATACCCCATTTCGATCATCTGGCATGTCTTCGGTTATAGGAATGATTTGGATACCTGGGTCTTTGTGGGCCATTTCAGGGTCAAACACTGGTTTGGTTAATGGACTTACTACTTCCCTCCCACATAATGTGTTGATGAAGGTCGTTTTACCACATCCTGACGGCCCACACAGCATGATTGTGAATTTCAGCCCTTTCTTTTGAGTTTTCCGGGCGCGCAACTACAGTTATTTCGTTAGTATCAATCGCACGGGGGTCTTTTTGTTTATAAACTTACCATTGCTGCTGATGGTACTTTGATCACACCATCCATTGTTAATAGTTCCAAGTTGTAGAAAGAAATAAATAAAAAATTGACACAAAAAAAAAAACA
>JAJLUN010000119.1:19328-51075 GCA_030564365.1 Blastobotrys arbuscula | reverse complement strand
AAGGTAAATCACCAAGAAAAACAAAAGAACGGTGCAAACTGAACATTATACCTGAAGATCTCATAAACCTGGAAAGCCAAGACTTGGCTTTTTTTTTTTTTGTAAACTTTTTTTTTTTTTAATATATAACTTTTTGGTCTTGGTATGCATTATAAAATATCGCCCTGAAGCTTGAACTTAGTTATATTGAGCTCAAAAAAGGTCCTGGTTTTTATAAAGGTGAACACAACGGAGTTCTGTTTTTGGCAATGGTGGATTGGGATCCTTTAAGTTTTAAGAAGGGTTTTTCATCGACCTATAATGCTGATATCCATCAAGCCGTGTAATATATTGCTAAATGCAACTAGGCTTGGCTCTTTTTATTTGGATCAGAAAAAAAAATATGGAAATTCTTCGACTATCTTGCTAGTGAACTTTCCCAACTATGGTGAAGATGATTATCCGATCTGAGTTATTAGAAGATGTGTAATTTTCATAGAGATCTTGTTGTAGTACTTCAGTTAAGAAAGAAAGCCAAAAATATATATATATATAGACAGCAGCCGTATGTATGCTTAGGCGGGTACCTCTTTTTTTATTTTTTGTTTTGAGCCGCAGATAATCTATACAGGGCCACACGACGACGGCGTTTATAAAACAACTATTGATAATTTTCTTTGTATAATACTTTATTCTAAACTCTAAAATCAAGCTTAATAACTAGATGCTACGTTATTATATTAAGGTATTATAGAAAGTTTTTAATAGAATACTATCCCTCATCTCTTTAACGAAGTTTCACAAATCACTAACGGAAGAGGTCACACAACCGGTCAAGCGCTTCGTAACTTAAAGGATCTAAACGGTCGTTCCCAACAAAAAAAGATTAGGCTACTCTTAGCTTACATTGAACACGATTAGACTATCACAGAATGGGAAAGTTGCATGATATCAAAGAGATTTCTGAAATATTTCAAAATAAAAGTTCAATATCGATCGATACCCAATCACTTAGGCCACTTGCGCGGCTTTCAATGCAGGTTGATTAGAAAATCTGCCTTAAGGCTGTGCCGGCTCAAAATGCGCGCGCAACCCAATTATATCTCTTCTCCACTAACACATGGGTCAAGGCTATGGGAATTTAAATAAATCAATCAATTTTTTCATGATAAAGCTATTGAAGGAAGAAACCCCACGTGCGAAGCGAAAACCAATAATTACTTATTACGTTGTAAACCTAATCCAGAGAAGTGGAGCTGGCTGCTCGAAATGTTCATGATACCTAAGATGATATTTTATTAAATCTGATAAATGAATACAGTATCAAATCGGGTCCTCGGTAATTGAATAAGATGTAATAAGAGTTCAAAAAAAAATAAAGACAACTAACCTATCATTCATAATAATCTGAAAAAGATGTCTTTTGAAACATTTAAAGAATCCTGGTTATCCAATATATATATTCTTTTTAACCTGAATCAGCCATTCTCAACTCAGCAGTAAACAAAACTGGCTTATCATTTGTCAACAACACCTCTTCTTCCTCCAAAGCATTTGAAGTACTGATTTGTGTTCCAAAATTAGTCTCCCAATCCTCGACATCCCATTTCAACCCTTTGGTACTAATTATTGTAGAACCAAGCAATGGAATAATACCACATGTTGGACCCAAAAACTGGCGCGGCGCGCGGATCACCGTTTGAGTACCTGGCTGAACTAAAAACGTGAGTGATTGTTCACTTAGAATATAACATTGTTTCCCTTTCTGGTAAAGCAAAAACAGTTGGTGTATTGAATGAAATGTTTGATCTACTCTTCCTCCCATGCCTCCTAATGCAAATATATTTTTGACATTGATATCATTTTCAGACAACTTATCAACTGCTTTCATAAAATCTGTACTATACTGATCAGGGTTTTTGGCCACTTGAACACCATTTTTTTGATAATATTCTTTGACATCATCTCTTAACGAATCGAAATCTCCAGTGATAAAGTCAGGTTTGTACTGCAATCGTTCATCTCCTGTGGCGAAATGATCGTATAATCTGTTTGCGCCTCCATCTGCACATACCCGAACAGAACAATAGCTCCACACTTTTTTGAATATCTCATTATTAACAATTGGCTGGTTCAGCACTACTAGTGCACTGTTGTCATCATTATGTTTTTTAGTAGTAAACACTTCAGCTGGTTCCAATATCATATTTGTCCGTTTATATTCCGTTGTGTGATGAAAAAGATTAGACCACCTTTTTTTTTTTTTTTTTTTTTTTTCGCTGAAATTATTCTTTTTTTTCCAAAAAACTCCGAACCGTTAATTTTAATTTTAATTTTTTTCTCTCTCGCAACAAACAAACCCTTAAAGGCTTAGTAATGTCGAGAGAAGCTTAAATTTTTTCACGACTTTTTTTTTTTTTTTTTTCTCATCACTAATTACTAATTCCAAAATGTACAGACAAGCATTTAGAGCAGCTCGAAATTTCACTAGAACCGCAGCAGCAACCAGAGCTGTTAGAACTAACGCCACTACTCCAATTGCAGTAGCAGTTCCTCTATTAGGGTACGGGATTTATTTGTACAATCAGCAACCAGCATTGAATGATGATAATGTCAAGAATGAATTGACCAATGATGATATCAAGATCAAACCAAAATTGTTAGAAAAGTCTGATTTGGAACAAAAAGACGAAAAGAAACAAGTTATCGAAGAAGAAGGGAAAGAAGATGGTGAAGCTCCACAAGCTGCGTTCAACCCAGATACTGGTGAAATCAACTGGGACTGTCCATGTTTAGGTGGTATGGCCGATGGACCATGTGGAGATGAATTCAAGGCTGCTTTCAGCTGCTTTGTTTATTCCGAAGCTGAACCAAAAGGTGTTGATTGTATCGAAAAGTTCTCCGCAATGCAAGAATGTTTCCGTAAATACCCAGAAGTTTATTCTGAACAACTTCGCGAAGATGACCCAATGGAAGCTGATTCTGCCAAATCCCAAGCTGAAGAATCAAGTTTAGATACTTTGCAACCACCACCACAAAAAGAAGAAGAACTAGATGATAAAGCCTTGATGTCCGAAACTGCCACTGAAATCGCCGAAATCCCAAAAGGCGATACTGAAAAGAACTAAAATAAATAAATTAATCAATCAATCTACTACTGTACATATGTTAATAATAATAATAATAAAATATAAAAAACAAGATTTACTCTAAAAAATCATCCAACTCGTCTATATTTATTGGTTGGAACTCTTTATTTCGATGAGTTTGGACGTACAATACGTCCTTATAAATAAATGCCCGGATGCCACCTTTACCGGACGCACTGGCAGTAATTTGAATTAATCGCTGACCCCATTTCCCACCATTGATATCCAAAGGTCTCATTAAATATCTATTTTCCTCACAATATGTTTCTAATTGCTGCCTTAAAGTTTGTCGGGCAGGAGGTTGTGGGGTAGATGGTGCAAGGGGTGTAGAGGTTTTGGAATTTTGAGGGCGCATTAATCTAGATGACCGTTCTAAATCATTGAGATCTAATGCTTTATTAATCAAATCATATCCTCGCTTGAAATTCAAACTGACAATTGGGATATCAACAATTTGATCTGTAAAATATTTGAAATTCCAGTGCTCAATCCAATCAGCTAATTGATAGTAGTCACTATCAGCCGCAATCAACCACTGGTACAAAACATCCAACCATTTGGGGAAAAAATTCTGATCCAACACTAATCCAACTGTGTTGTTGGATAAGAAATTTTGCCATTTCAAAAAATTATCTAATGCTAATGTATCTTGATTAGTTGGATCGATAACAAAGTTTCGTCTCAGATAATCATTTAGTCGAGGTACTAAATGTGATTCTAATAACTTTGCCATTGTACGTTCACCGAACAATTCCCTCCATTCTTTAAAATCATCCACAATGTTTTCTTGGCTTGGTTGCCATGTTTTTAAGATGCTGGTAAACTTGGCTCGCACCATATCAATCATTTCTTGGTGCAAGTCTCCAAGATATGGTAGCCATGGAAACAGCCACATATGCGGCGGCGGAAGGCCAGCACTTTTTGGCGACCACAATTCAATTTGTTGTTTGAGTTTGGGGAATAATACTCGGTGAAATAATGCATCTTGAGTTGATTTGGTTAGAATTTGTTGCCATTCTTGTACTAATGAAACTGCTGAATAGGGGTCAGTGGCCGGGTCCCAATTTGATGATAAGTAAGATTGTACAAATGGTAACCAAATTTGGTTGATCAGTGTATGGAATATTGAATTTTCATCATCAATTTTTAATAGTATTTTCAAATTTGTGAAGATGGTTTTGAACTTTGACGATGGGTTGGATAAGGGATCCCATTCTAATAAATGTTTTTCAAATTCTGGTTTTAAAATCGCCACTGCAATTTCATCAAGTTTTAATAATGCAACATCATTGATATATTTTCCTTGAATCTCATATAATGTGTTTATAAGATTTTTTGAATCATTCAAATCGTTCAAAACCCCAGTTAATTTGTTGGATTCAATATCTAATTCCCCCACGTCACTTTCTAACACTTGCAGTTCTTTTTCTACAAACTCCTGCTGCTCCTTCAAACTTGACCATCTATTTGCAAACCCTTCCAACTGTCCTCTAACTTGATCAAATTTAACCGCCTTACTATGATCTTCGGTGCTAGTGCTAACTTGCCGCCCGCCAGTCATATCAATAATATTTTGAAACGCATTTAAATCCAATCCTTCTTCTTGTTGCATTTCTTGCAATGTTTTGTAGACATCACGTTGTTTTTTTTGTCGTTGGAATTCCCGAATCTCTTGATCACTATCACTCTCGTCACTACCACTAATAATTTCCTCAAATTGTACTTTTTTCTTTGGCGCCTTACCAACTTGTTCGGAAACCCCCCCAAGACCCACTTTTTTGGGTCGTAAACTTTGTTCAATAGGGTTGACGATACCACGTCCTCCTTGGCCCAACCCTGTACCTGATACATACCCCATTTTACTCATCAGCTTGGCCCCAATTCCATAAGCCGATACATGTTCTTTCTTTGGTATTGATGATTGGTTGTTGTCAGTGTCATTACTAACATTATCTTTATTGTTATAGTTATTGGTGAGCGTTTCTACACCACCTTGAACAAACCCACCCACATTAAACTTCATACTATTACTAAAAGAAGGCCGAGTATCTTCTTCATTATTAGAATAGCTCATTCTTGGCCTTTTTACCACTGGTTCATCATCTGAACTACTATCATCACTGCTCGACATTTGGTGTTGTAGACATTTATTAATTTTTATTTTTTTATTTTTTTATTTTTTTTCACCCACCCACGCATCCGGATCTACTAAACATTCTAAAATTCCCAATTCACAATTGATTAATATATCTACACACCTTTTTTTTATTTTTTTATTTTTACCAACTATATTAAATCATATTAATTCTATACCCCCCACCCACAGATATATTAAGAATTTAATAAGATGTCGGAAAAAGAAAAGGATAAATACAAATATAAGGTCGAAATTCAGCAGATGATGTTTGTGTCGGGGGAAAATAACGACCCCCCGCCGGCAGTCACATCATTAGTAGAGGATATCGTTCGAGCACAAGTGGTGGAGATTCTTCTTCAAGGGTCTCAATTAGCGATGAAACGAGGAGCGAGATCTATAGCGGTCGAAGATTTGATTTTTCTAATCCGTCATGATAGAGCCAAAGTCAATCGTCTAAGAACATATCTATCGTGGAAAGAAGTTCGAAAAAACGCGAGAGATCAAGAAGGTGGTGGGGTTGATGGAGCAGATTTGATTGAAGATCCGGGGTTGGATAATACTGAAGCCAAAAAAATGTACAAAAAAAGTAAGATTAGACTACCCTGGGAGTTACAGTTTATGTTTAGTGAGCAACCTTTGGATGAAAATGAAGATGATAATGAAGTAGATGAAAGCGAGATGGAGGCAAATATCGCTACTCTACAACGATTGAAAAATGCTGATGATCGAACCAGAAATATGACTAAAGAAGAGTATGTTCACTGGTCTGAATGCCGACAAGCAAGTTTCACATTCAGAAAAGGTAAAAGATTTAAAGAATGGACGGGGATCCAACATTTGACTGATTCAAAACCAAGTGATGATATTATTGATATTTTAGGATTTTTAACTTTTGAAATCGTTGCCAATTTGACAGAAGAGGCGCTAAAAATTAAAGAGCAAGAAGAAGAACTTCAATCTAGAGGGAATAAATCAAAAAAAAGAAAGCGTGAACATTTTTTGTTTGATGGGCCAGAAGAAGGGCAAAAACCTATTCAAACTAGGCATATAGAAGAAGCGTTTAGACGATTTCAGGCAATTGCTGATAGATCTCGTGCAATGAGAAGATTTGGAACCGGTGGTGGGTTAGTTAATTCAAAAACACAAATTATTTAGTTTTTCTGTAGTTTTAGATTTCATTTTTATTTATTTTTTTTGATACCTTAGCCGTTCTTAGGGCTTTATTGTTGGGAAGCAGGTTCCTATACGGTTTCATGATACACTTTTTTGAGTACAAACTTGTTCAGTGAACAGGGCTAATTAATTATAGGACATATTATTAAGCTGCTATTATATAAAAGGCTCACAACATCATCGCCCAAATGTATATAATGCAATACAACAATCTTATCAAATTATTTTAGTGGGATCAAATTGTTGGTAAATATTAGTAGTTACTGGTTGGTATCATACCAAAAGTTGTCACTCGTAATAAAACTTTGTTTATCCTGTTACTTAGAAATTTATCTAATAGTTGATTGGTTTCGTATTCATGTTGTTCAACTGTACAATAAGTAGTATCGTACTTGATTTCAAAGTTGATTGTAGAAGTAGATGATGAAAAAGATGATGAAAAAGATGATCTTGACATTTTGTAAGTTGATTTAATTGTATTTGATTGTTTATAATTTCAAAGAAAACTTTGATAATTTTATACCTTTTTATACCCTTATAGAGATTATTAATGACCCATTTGATTTGAAACCAACCTTCTGATAGTTTTTTTAGTTTTATTGCGAATCGTTAAGATACTCATGTTCACGACCTCAGCAACGGTGATCGAAATCCGTTAAAAGTTTGTAATCTCATCTAAACACAAAGAGAAATTCATTTCGGTGTTTTGATCTCCATAAGCCGCATGCTTGATTTGCAACAACAACAAAAAAAACTTACAAATACCAGCTGTCAACTGACAACATTCTGATTAGTAAAAAAGCTGCAGTGTTAGTGCGGATCTGGCCGTCCGTAAGCTTATTCACGCGTAGTCATCGGTTTGTTGGTGACACTATGACTGGCACTGGCTGGCACCCCCTCCCGGGCCCCCCCCCCCCGCGCTCCAGCTGGAACAAATTTGTAACGAAATCCAATACAGCCAATAGTTAATAACCAAGACAAATCTGGTTTAAAGCTTAAATGAGAATAAATAAAGAGTAGTTGTATAAAGTTTAATAGTATCAGATAAAAAATTTCACAATATTCAATGAGAGTATAGAAAGAAGTAGTACAGAGATATGGTTTATTTACATAATAATAAGATTTAGGTCTAAACCTAATCGGTAATACAGTACGTCCGGTAAACTCCGCTAGTAGTGACAAGGGGTTAAAGCTTAATTCTTACAAAATTCTAGACGCTGGAACGTAAACTCCTACATACTTGATGAAGGAAGATTTACATTTGATGTTTAATAGTTTTATCATAAATTTTTCAATTGGTTAATTCAGAATCTATGGACAATATTGGAGCTATCAATATATATAACTACCCACCTCTTCATCCAAATACTTTCAACAAATCGATCAAAATGGTAGCCTCGATACCTCGATACCTCGATTCAAAAACAGCCCTAGGTAGCCAATGGCAGCAACAAGGTTTAGAGCGAGACGACCCCGGAACAAGTTGGTAATAGTTTCTCGGTTAAATGTTAATAGGTACCCCGCCTATTTAATTTAGATTGTAATCGAAAAATATTCCGATACAATTTTCGAAGCGCGAATTAATAATTACTAATTAATAATGGGTTAGTCTTCAAAATCTGAATCGTACCATTCGGTACCAAAATCTTGTCGAATAATATCCAACTCCATCCAATAATAATCAAACCTTTTTTGGTCCAAAACTGTAGTTGAAACCCCATCATCTATTTCCGTACAATGTTTGCCGATTAAATATGAATACTGCGAAAAATTGAACAATTCTTCTTCATCAATTTTTCGCTTGATTATTAATACCTTTAAATTTTCCAATTTTGCAAGAATTGGGATTAATCCCATCACTTCATACTCTTCATCTTCACATGATGGGAATCTTAATAATAGAATTTCCAAGGATGCCATAGACTGGACCATGTGCCATGCTGCTATACTAATATCACTGTGTTTCCAGTTATGTAACACAGCACATTTGATAGACTTGTTGAGCCGTAAAACTTGACAAATATCGATTAAGCGCATACATCTAAAAACCATCTTTTCACATTTAGGAAATGAAAACACCAACCGGTCCTGGGTTGAACGTAAATCAATTGATTCCAAAAACAATTCTTTAACATTTGGGTATTTATATTCTTGTAGCCAAGTACCACTCTTCATTGTGAGGCTAAGCTTTTCTAGTTTAGTGACAGCTATTTTTTCCAAGAATGGGTTTAATTTAACATCTTCATTTTCTTCAGCATCAGCAAATTCCTCGTCATCAGTTTCTTCGTTCTCCTCTTCCTCTTCCTCCTCCTCCATCGCATATCGTTGTTTAAAGCTTAGGATAAAAGTTTTTACCGAATCCGAAATCCATTGAATATGGGAACTATTTGTGATATCCAAACACCAAATTTCCAAAAATTCCAGCTGAGGTAACGTTTTCGACAACTCGTGTAAATATTTAGCACGATAACTCCATAACGGGGTGATGATACCCAATTTTTTCAATCCTTGTGATATGTAAAAGTTCTTGGAATACAAAAAAGTTGGGTCCGAAAAGAACTCCAAATATTGGAAAAATGAACACCTTTGCTTGTCCTGTTTTATAATGTTCTCATATGCTTGGAAAGGCAATATCGCCTTTTGATATAAATTCTTATTACCCAATATTTTAGTTATAAACTGATTCTCCAACATGTAGCTCAAATCAAACTCAATACATGATAGATTAGTCGACCTTTTGTCAATAATTTTATCTAATAGTGTAGGTAATTTATCAATAATCTCAGGTGAATTATCAATCTCATCACTCACCAAAGAAAGTTTGGTAATACATTCCAATAAATTATTTAGCTTTTCATCCTTACAATCTTCAATAAACGTATCAACATTTGAAACATCAACTCTAATATAAACATCATCCAAGTTTAAATAAAATTCTGATCCTTGGTCTAGATATTCTTTACAATACACTCTTAATTCTTCCTTTGCATTAATATTATTCATCCGGCGTATATCAATAACCAAATGTGACCAAGTCTTGCCTATGAGCATAAACCTCATCATTCTTGAAGTATTTTGAAGGTTGACTGTATCTGCTATAGTCAACCTTTTGGTGATTTCGTCGAATAATTCCAACGGTAGTTTTTCCATCTTATCGTGCCTGAAGATGCCTTTTCAGAAAAAATATATAAAAAAAAAGATAACAATATTAGATTGTAATTGTAACTTGTGGAATAAAAGGGTCCGCTGTTGGGAATATCCTGTAATATCGCTGTGGGGTATAAAAATGCCATTAATCTTAATTCAGTAGAGAGGGGGAAATAAAAGTAAAACCATCAGGTGCCCGCGGGCACACGTGCAGTGAAACAGGTGCGCCAATGTCTGCGGCTTATGTGGCTTTCTTTTTTTTTTTTTTTTTTTTTTTTTTTTCCAAGTGGCGGATATCTAATTCAAAAAAGGTTCGTATTTTCATAAAAATACGTCAGTACAATATAAAATAAAAAAACCGTGGGTATTTGGAACCAAATTCCATGATACAACCCCTGCAATTATTGGGGGGCGGTTGTTATAGTGATACTAAAACCCGTTAATGCGCTATATATCCGGTTAATAAATGAAAATAAAGCATAAACGTCATTTATCTAGTGTGTGCCATAATAATTTGTGCCAACTACAAAGTATTACGAAATTATTCTAAACTTTTAATAGGAGTTAAATATATCCCCAAAAATAACAAAAAGAAAACGAAAGAATAATAAGCGAATATTGAAGCTAAACATGACTAACAAGGTTCCACAATTAAATAACTAGAGAGTTTCGTGAAGTTCGACTTTGGTAACTCAAAAAAGGGTCATAATCAATCTACTACAACTGGTGATAGTAGAGCTTGTAGCTATTTTTGTCGAATAATATTGCTCAATTCTATAGTTATTTTTTAATCTTTTTTTCAAAATCTTTTGTGAAAAATTATACATTACAGTAGATACTCTGACTGATGCAAATATTTGATGCTTAACGAGAAACATGCACGAATAAAACAGCTACTATTAACAAGGTTCACCAAACTCGGAACATGTGCGGCGCGGATTTTTAACACTAACAAATTTTAATAATCTATCCTTATCGATTTTTAAGCTTGTTAATAAACACTAAAAGCTAGTTAAATCTTTCTGTTAATGAAGAAAAAAAAAAAAAAGCTGGTCAACATATAAGATAATTCCAACTATTGAAAGTTATAATACAATAATAATTTATTAATATATAAAAAAAAGTATAATAAATAATGCTCTAATATTCATCAATATTTAACAATGCAGTTTTCATTAATTGGTCGTACTCTTCAGGCGCCAGGTCCAAATGTAAAGGAATAACACCCATATGTAACTGGGATTTTTTGGTCATTCTTTTGCCATCATTTTGTCCCATTATCTCTTCATTTCGTAATTTGGTTCGTTCCTCGGCAGCTGCCATTAATCTAGCGTATGGTAAAATCTCACATGCAATGATGCCTCCTTGCGATAGATCAACGCTATTCATTAACGTATCAGTACCCCAGAATGCCACCAAATCACGCATACCCATGGTTTGTGAGTTTATGCTTTCTTTAGATACAGGAGAGATGAATTCACTCCATGGGTTGACTTCATAATCGAATGGTCGTTCACCGTATGGGATAGGTTCGGAAGAATATTCATACATTTGTAATTTATCCTGTAGTGTACAAAAGTCGTTAGTAAAAACAGATCTAGCTTGCTCTGCACAAACATCGATCGCTGACATGAACTCTGTATACATTTTAGTCCATCCAGTAGCTAATGGTTTTTCCATTGTATACTGCGAACCGTAGCAAAAGAATTGTAAATTGTTGATAGATTGTTTCAAATCATATTTAATCAAATGATTCAAGGCTTCATCAGAGATTGGCCTATTTTCATTCAATGCAATCGTTTTCAAAATTTTCTTCTTTGAATCTTTACTGAATGGCTCAAAACTTGCAAAAATAGTCCGATCATAAACGTTTCTGGGAATCGCCCTAAAATGGTTACAAGTCATGATAATTGGTCTTCTTGAATATTGTGCAAATTTCAAAAACCCTTGCCAAAATGTTTTCTCATCTTCGTACAGATTATCGACTTCTTCAAACAATACTACCACCGGCTTTTCTACGTTATGAATTAGACGACTTGAACTGATACCGCCTAATAAAGACATCAAATCTGCCATTGATCGCCGCATTGTTGAATTTACCTCGAAAACAAATGCTCCTAATTCATTAGCTGCTGCGTAAACCGCAGCAGATTTACCACATCCTGATTCACCGTCGATCACTAAAAACTTCATTTCTTTCTCAATATCTTCATCCATTCCATAGTCACCGTCATCCATGACGACAAATCCGTCTAATTTAGTCTTTCTTTTTTTCGCTGGCTGTTTAATCGGTTTTCGATCTTTCAGTTCATCAATTCTAAATTTCATCCATAATTTAACATCTGTGGCCTTCTTAGAGTTTGATTCCATCTCTTTGACTGCTCGAGGCGCATATTTATTTATCCATAAATCTGATGATCCATTAGAGCCTATTACTCCAATACTATCATATAAATTATATTTCTGCAGATTAGATGGTTTTGACATTTCCAGATCAACAACACTCTTTTCTATTTGGATATCTTTTCTAGATTCACCTCTTGGTTTTAATCCTAAATCAATGTTTCCAACATTTTTATATTCGGCATTATTATGTTTAATATGCTGATATTTGGGCCATGGTACAGGTAATTCCTGTTGAATTTGTACATCTTGGTTGACCTTTAGTTCACTTTTAATAGGCTCATTTCTCACGCGTCTAGCGAAAAACGGATGGACTTTTTTTTTTTCTTCTTTATTAGGGCTCTTATTTTTACTAGTATTAGCCGTTGATGGATCAGTGATTGTCGAAGGTTGTTGTGTTGGTTGATTTACATTTTCATGGCTTTCTTTACTAGTTGTAGCGAATGGATCAGCCTTTTGACGCGGTTGAAAAAATGGATGGGCTTGATTCTTTCCCACTGATTTTTCCTCCACTATTGACACTTCATTATCCGTTTTATCATCATCATCGTCGTCTATGAGAATCTCAGTTTTGGGGGGTTCCACACTCCAAGCTTCATATAGTGTTCTCATTATTTAATGAATCCATATAGAAACTTGGAATCGCGTCTCTGTGAAGCGAAAAAAAAAACAAAAAAAAACATAAAAAAATTATAAAATACCTTAAGCGGTGAAAGAACACCTCTTGAACTATAGGCAAGTTACCGACCCCGAACTTCTTACTAATTAGCGTGCGCCGATTCAATACGTACGTTATATGTATTTGACTTGCGGCGGGCCACATTACTAAATTAATTGGTGATTTTAAAGAAACTTGGTCCACCTTTCTGATCGTCTGAAACTTCATTCAGATTTGAAATTGTTCCCAACCTGTTTATCTTTGGTAAAAAGGACTAAGAGCGCCCATTAAGGCATTTAACATCTTCAAAATCGGCAACAAAAAAAAAAAAGTATATATATATATATATTCAGAACATGATCAATGAATGGTTTAATGATGCTAAGCAAAGTCTAGCGGTTGCTGGCCCTATTTGCACAGAGGGCAACAATTTAGTTCACACATCACGTAAAGAGATTGAGCAAGCAACAACGCTATGGGCCCAGATAATGTTTATGCATGGTGCTATTACAGAACAAGTTAAAATGCTGCATAATATCCATAAATCAGTTAAAGAGTTTGAAACGCGAGCTAATAAAGAAATTGATGAGTGTGTAGATAATGTTGAACAAATGCATAATAGATTAAAATCAAGTTTGGGTCGACTAGGGGATACTAAACTCGACGAAGCATTTTTAACAAATGTTACAGATAAAAAAGATTTACGAAGCTTTGTTTTTGAAAATGGGTTACAAAAATTAGAAGATAGTTTTAAAGAAAAAGTTTCCACATGTAAGAGCCAATCCAAAGAGTTGACCGATTATTCAGATAAATTAAAGACAGAGATCGATGATCTGATACACCAAAAAAATAATAATGTTAAGATCGATAAACAACAACTGGGGGATGCTCATGATAGTACAGAAACCGTTGCAGAACACGCCCATGCAATGGCTATGCTACTGGAAAGTTTAACACGGCATTACGATCAATGTTTAAAAGCAGTCGAAACAGATGAAGAAGATCAAGAATTGATGGAAGTATTGGAAAAAGATTCTCATGAAGTAATTGGTGTGATAAATGAATTGTATGAACGCCGCAAAAGTATGAAAGTTAGTGCACAACAAGTGTCTCAGTTCAAAACTCAAATGAAACAGGTACATCAACAAATCAAAGGTTTTTTCTACACGTTAGATCTATTTGTTGTAAATCAACTACCAATTTTTTTGAAAAATTTCGAAGGATATTCAAAATGTCAAAAGGAGAATATGAAAGGTTTGGTGAAATTGAATACTGAAATTAGTTCATTGGTTGATTATTACCACATGTTTTTCCAATCCTATCAAGCGATGGTCTTGGAAGTCATTCGACGTAATAAAGCAGAAGACGAATTAGATAATTTGTCCAAAGATTTTGAAAAGGAGCTTAAAAAAGCTTACGATCAAGAACAAGCGAAACGACAAAATTTTGTACAACAACGTGGAGATTATTTACCAAGCGATTTATGGAGTGGGTTAACGAAAAATCTCCAACCGCCAACAATTATATTTGAAAAAAGTTTACCAATCAAATTATCTGAAGAAACAATTCAATCAGCTGTTAAATATACGTAGTTTAATTTTATTTACAAAAAAAAAAAAAATATAAAAAAAAAAATTTATTTATATTCATTCTCTAATTGAACGAAATTTGCAAACAGTTCATCAAGGGTTAATTGTTGGGTTTGCCGTGTACCACGTTGTCGAACCGCAATGGTATTATTTTCCAATTCTTTATCACCAACCATCAAGACATAACCAACTGACAAATCATTAGCTCTTCGGATCCTTGCACCAACGGTTTCTTCAGAAGCTAGCAATTCAACATTAAATGATCTTGATCCGAGCTGTGTATCTTTAAACAATTTACCTGATAATTGATCAGAGATTTTTTTAGCAAGTTCAATATGTCGTTCTGCAACTGGTACAACCACTGCTTGTCGTGGATTCAACCAGAATGGCCATTTGCCTTCAAAGTGATCAATTAATAACGCCATGAACCGCTCTAAAGAACCAAAAATAGCTCTATGAATCAAAACTGGTTGTTGTAAAGCTTCCTTACCTTGATATTTCAAGTCAAATCGTTGTGGCAATTGGAAATCTAACTGAATGGTCCCTAATTGATGTTTTTTTTGATTTCTATCAGTAACCAAGACATCAATTTTTGGGCCATAAAAAGCACCATCACCTGGGTTGATAGTCCATGGTTGTTGAGATCTATCTAATGCTTCTTTCAAACCGGCTTCGGCTCTATCCCATACTTCCACTTCTCCTGCATATTCATCTGGTCTGGTCGATAAAACTAAACTGAAATCATTCAAATCAAATTTGCTATAAGTCGATTGTAACAGTTTTAGACAAGATTCGATTTCTGATTGGATTTGACTATGTTCACAAAAAATATGGCCATCATCTTGGTGAAACTTTCGAACTCTGGTTAACCCTGTCAGTGCGCCAGACGCCTCGTTTCTATGCAATGGAGAAAAGTCAGCATATCTAACTGGCAATTCTCTAAAAGAATGTTCATGACGGCCAAACATTATACAATGACCTGGGCAATTCATTGGTTTTAAAGAAAACTCTGAAGTTTCCGTTGATCCGCCATTGACGGCAAACATATCATCTTTATAATGTTGGTAATGACCACTAGTTTCCCATAATTCATTTTTATAGATCAGTGGAGTTACTACTTGCTCAAATCCAAATGCCTTTTGTTGTAGTTTCATAAATTCAATTAATCGTTCAAAGATTCTAGTACCATGGGGTAAAAAGAATACTGATCCGGGAGTTGTTTTGTCAATCATGTATAGTTTCTGCTTCATCGCAGTGTCTATATATGCTGGAGTGGAGTACCATCTTTTGTTCCGTATCAGAAATCTAGTAACTGTGGGTCGTATCATTTTTTTAACAATGATTCGATTTTTTTTTTCAACAATATGAAAAATTTCTCCGTCTTTTTTTTTTTTTTTGGTGATGCAAAAAATATTTTTTTTTTTCACAAATAGGAAAAAAAAAAAAAAAAAAAAACTCGGCATCGGAGGTTTAGGTCGGTGGGTGTTTTAATTATAATAATATTAATATTAAGCCTTACATCCTTTTTGAAAAAATAGGCAAAAAAATATATGCTCATAAAGTTTAAACGGGCCAGATTTGAGATTTGAACCAGATCTCATTTGTGTAAACATACGAAACAGGGAAGGGCTGTTGGGGGTTTGTTTATTTGTTTGTTTTGGTTTACATACATGAAACGTGAAACCTGTGAGATCCAAAACATTTATAATCCATGGATACACCCTGGTCTAATTACGCTAGATTAAGGACTGTTATAACTACTAGTGTGTTTAATTAAGCTGCTGCTTGAATAAAATTCTCCTTTCTTACTCCTTAAAAAAAAAAAAACAACCCATTCCTTCTCTTCTCTCTCCTTTTTTATATATATTTTTTTATACACATATCCAATTTCGATATTTACTTGTTCACACATAAAAGCTTTGGCATTCTATTTAATAAAGCCAAGAAAGTGCGGCTTGAATTTTTTTTTTTTTTTTTTGCTTTCTCAAATCTAGATTTTGAAGCTACTGTTTCTTTTATAGAAGAAAGAAGACGAAAAAATATTGAGTACCCACCAAAAATAAAGAGGTAACAGATCATCACTTGTCGTTTCTTGATCGCCACTTAATCCACGATTATTACTACACCAGACATTCGACTTGTTTCACCACTAGCCAGTTACCATCCGTGGCCAGTTTTCAGCACATACCACTTAAAGCTATAAAATACGGGGCCATCCATCGTTTCATTTAATCTCGGGACTTTTAATTCGAATTAGCAGAAACACTGGCACATAATCCAATACACCTCCTGACTCTGTTAACGACCCTCATTTTCAACTATTTTTTTTGTTTTTTTTTTTCTCTTCATCAACAGATTAGCCACCCTAAAAAAACAAAACAAAAAAAGCGTGACATCATTTTTTATTTTTTTTTAATTATTAAATTAACCCACCCTGACAATATTACTTTTCGCTTTTTTAATTTTTAATTTTTTTGTTATTACACCAAGAAAAAAATAATTTTTAATTCTTACGTTATACAATTTTTTTATATTTTTTGTTTTTTCTTGTTTATTAACAATACAAACTAACCGAACGCGACATAGACCACAAAATCACTATTACCACTACTACTACTACTAACATACAAACAGGAAAGAAACGAAACAATGAGCCTAGACGCAAAGATTGTGTTACTAGGCGCACAAGGTGTCGGTAAAACATCATTTGTTGTACGGTACGTTAAAAATACATTTCAACAAGGAAACGCATCAACTATAGGGGCGTCTTTTTTGGCCAAAAAAATACATATAGATGATATCACAGTTCGGTTACAAATCTGGGATACAGCAGGTCAAGAGAGATTCAGGTCAATGGCACCCATGTATTATCGATCAGCTAGTTGTGGGATATTATGTTATGATATTACCAGCGAATCGTCATTTAGAGCAATGCATTCATGGTTAAAAGAATTAAAAGAAAATCTATCAAATGAAATTGTAATACATATTGTGGGGACGAAATTAGATTTGGTAAACGAGGATCCTTCCAAACGGCAGGTTCCTTACGAAACGTGCGTAGCATATGCGGAGCAACACTTAGAGGACGGAGGAGAAGCATGCCATGAAATTAGTGCAAAAGATGACCAAGGTGTAGAAGAAGTATTTGAAGCTATCACAAGGAAACTTATTGAAAGGAAACGCACAATTCAACAGGGGTACTATGAACAAAATCATACTCAGACTATTTATGTGCATAATGAAGAACATGAACCGAAATCTGGATGCTGTTGATATCTATTTTTATTATTATTATTATCTTTATTATTATTATTATTATTATTATTTTGCATCTTTTTTGGAATAAAAAAAAGCCACTGATATTTAACGGAAAAAAAAAAAAAAAAAAAGAAAGGGTACTTCTTATATAGTAGACGTATATATATATATAACCAAACGCCATTTTATAATTTATTAATCATTTGTTTTGACCAATGTTTTTGTTGTTTCCTGGTGTAAATTCTGGGGATCGTATTTTTAGAATTTCCCGAGAATTTTGTAGGACTAGTTTTATGGACTAGTTTTATGCTGCCGCCGCAGTGTGTGTGTGTGTGCTGAGGTTTAGTCCCAACCACGCGACACCAAAAATCGATCATAAAATTGGGGCAAAAAATCTTTCAACACCATCAAAAAAAAAAAAAAAAAAAAAGTGTTCGTTTTTGATCGAGAGCTGAGTTAGTGTAATAATAGTAAAAAAAAAAAAAAAAAAAGATGGATAATTTATCACTACTACGCGAGGCGACTAGCCGCGAGCTGGAACTAATAATGTTAAAAGCAGATGGGGAGTCAACAACTAAGATCACCGAAGCGTCAAAATTGAAAATTCCGTCCATCGATAAAATAACTGAAACAGATACATTAATTGATATGAATGAATTAACGAATTATACCACAAAAATCAATAACGAGGATACAAAAATTAACATCAAGACGATTTACAATTCATGGTTAAACAATAATAAAAAAGGTACAGATTATAAAGCTTCTTGTGAAGGGGATATCTTACAATTTTCATTTGTTACTAAAACAGAAGTTAATACATGGTTACAAGGTGCAGCCGACAGTTTGAAAGGGTTTACCCCGGAAAAACCAAAAGTTCAAGCAGGCCGAACGACTGAAGATGATAGTATGGAACCAATAAAGACTTTACGAGAAATTAATTCGGAATTACAAAAAGTTTATGATCAAGAACGACAGTTAATAAATCACAACACTGCATTGAGAGGTACAAAACGTATTGACTTTTCAAATGTTGCAAAAGAATGTAAAATACGAATTGTTGATGAATATTCAAACAAACGACCAAAAGCTTCTAGTACTAATAATAATCAAAAGGGTAAACAAAAAGACCCAATTATTATGATTTCACCTTCTGCTTCCTCATTACTTAATCGAGCCAATGTTAAAGAGTTTTTGATGAATGGGGTATTTAATCCAGATCCAGGCTCTACACTTGCTGCACCGGAAATCCAATTTGTTGATAGAACATCAGCAAGATTTGGCAATGGTAAGATGCGATATGTGGTGGTTGATTCACCGGATAAGTTTAAAGAAGAGTATTGGGATAGAGTAGTTGCAGTATTTGTCACCGGCCAGGCCTGGCAATTTAACAAATATAAATGGAAGAATCCTAATGAATTATTTAACAAAGTTTTGGGGTTGGCGGTTTTGTTTAAAAATGATCCTTTACCACCGGCGTTGAAAAGTTGGAATGTTGCAAAATATACAATCGACCGAAATCAACGGTTTAAAGATGGAGAAGCTTGTGAATTAATTTGGGATAAAATAGAAAGTGCGACTTTAAAGAAAGGGTTTGTACCAAGACGTAAATAAAAAAAATATGTATGTATTATTATTATTATGCTAAAAATAAATTATTATCAAGTTCTAATATCGTTCTTTTAATCTAGAAGCAATAGTTCGCAAATTACCATACACTTTTCCAGGAGGTTTCCCAAGAATCAAATCAACAATAGTTCTTCTAGCAATTTGATTATTTTCATACCCACCCAAGATGTGAATTTTAGAATCTGCCAATACAATACGAGTTCTTGAAGTATTTTCAATTGCAAATTTAGTTTTCCCATCTTTACCAGCAATACGACCAATAGCTCTGCTTAAATGGTCACCAGCAATAATCTTGACATCTTTAATTTCAAAAGTTTCCAAATATAAATCGTCCATTTTCAATAATGCCACAGCATCGTCAACGTCAAACCCTAATGCGAATGCTTTTAAAAAATCTGCAGCTTTTTGCATAGCACCTGGGTCGGTAGTTAAAGATGAGGTTCGAACCATGACTTTTTTATCCTTATGTCGATCAACAAATTTGATTTGTAGTTTTAATTCTTTAACTAATGGCTGATAAATCTTTTCATGCCAAACTGATTTTAAGGGACCATATCGATGTGGAGGAACGGCAATAGAACGCATTTCTTTTTTAACTCGAGAAGTGGTGTTTTTGACAGAATCAAATTTTGGTTTCCCATCTTGATCAACAGTCATTTCATTAGATTCATTTCGTTCGTTAGTAGTTTCTTCATTGTCATCATTATTTGTCATCTCAGTGTCGATTAGTACATCTTCCTCTTCATTTTGTGGTTGCGTAGTTGGATTTTTAGGTAGTGGAGTTTCCACCGGTTTGTTTAGTCGAGCTGTTGGAGCACTCATTTTTGTTATATTATTATATTTATTGGTGATTGTAAAAAAAAAAAAAAAAAAGAAGAATGAATTTTTTTGTCGTTGCAGAAATTTTTTTTTTTTTTTTGGTATCAGCCGCACTTTTGGTTGAAAAAAAAAAAAAATTTATCGCTAGCTTCGTTATTAAAGCGCCCGCAAACAAAAAAAAATCTCTTTATGGAACCAAACTACGCTATAGCTAGCCTTTAGCGAGAAATTTGGTAACGTAATCACAGAATTTTTAGCTACCTCTTTTACCGGAATTCCGATTATACAAAGAATCTTTCTCAGCGCGGAATTATTTCCCAAGCGCCACCATTCTAATATTAATATTTTATAACATTGACTACATTATAATTAAGCTGCATAAACAAAACCAGCTGGGCGTTTAATATCTACATGTTGCTTTGAATAATTTTTTTTTTTTTTTTTTTCGTTTTCGGAATTTTCTTGTCTGTCTTATTATTCACCACAAGGTTTTAGAACTTTTTCTTTTTTGTATCCTGCATTGGAAAAAAAGATATAAAGAACATAAATTAGGAAACCATTAGTGAACAAAGCCTATGAATCGAAGTATATCATGGCTCAGTTGTAACAGTTTTAGGACAATCCAACGTCCAAAGCTGGTACGTTATTCCTTAACAAATATATCACATCGATTAATGTCATCATCATCATCGTTATTACAACAAAACAATGTACAGCCCAATCCCTTAGTTAAACGGTTAAATACCAAATTCATAAAATCAAATATCCAATTTCAACCGAGAATAGTACCAATTGGGTATAATCGATCTCTTCATTCTTTTTCAAAATTAATGCAAAAATTTAATGACCAATCTAACGACCTTAAAACTACTACTAATGATACAAATGGTAAAACTAAAAATAACGACTTGCATAACGAACAACCTAAAAAGAAACCAACAACTAAAGCAGAATTGTTGGCAGCTGCATCAGGAGTATGGGAACGGTTGAGAATCCGATTTAAATGGACAATGATACGTCAAGTTCGACCATTCAATATGGATGATATAAGTGCCATGTTTTCATGGATTTTGGTAGGGAACTTGATTTGGATTTTATTAGGTACTACTACTTTTGCATCGTTGGTGTTGTTCACCATGAATACTGTAAGTGCGCAAGATGCATTTGCAAGATATATTGGTAAGATATTAACCAAAGAAACTGGCATGACTGTTGTCTTTGAGAATGCAATTGTGCCTCATTGGAAAGATGGGATGATTAGTTTTAACAATGTGTTTGTTTCTAGAAGGCCTGGTAAAGTTAACAATGTTTCAAAGGGGTCGCAAGCAAGGGCAGCGGCTGCAGCAAAGGCAAGTTTGAATGACGAATTGGTGAATGATGACGGAAATTATACTCAATTTGATTTGGCAATCGATCAAGTCAGTGTCACTTTATCATTGTCTAAATGGATGGATGGTAGAGGGTTTTTACAAGATGTAGAAGTCAAGGGGATAAGAGGGGTTGTTGATAGAAGACATGTTAAATGGGATGAGGCTGATGATCCAACGAAATACAAAAACGTCCATTCTTATGGAGATTTTGAAATTGATAATTTCAAAATGGAGGATGCACTGGTTACTTTGTATCAACCTGGTGAGATGAGAGCATTTGACGTGTCAATCTTCAATTGTGATTTGCCACAATTACGAAAACATTGGTTGTTTTATGATATTTTATCGGCAAATAACATGTCTGGCAGTTATGATAATTCATTATTTACAATCCATCCTCGTCAAATGACTAAAATCCTTGATGAAGATAATAATGAACCGTGGCCATGGAAGAAAATCAATAGAATTCGAATAGATGGGGTTAATATTGATCATTTAAATCGAGGTGTCGATGGTCCATTCGGATGGATTGAATCTGGGGATGTTGATTTGTTGGCTGATTTCATGCTACCAGCTGATGCGGATGATTTTAATTTTTCCGAAGTAGTTCAGGATATTGTTGAACGGTGGGATGCCCAGATTATTAGTCGAAATAAAAATAAAAGTACCACATCAGTAGAGGAACGAAAGAAAGAATTAAAGCAACATAAATATGTTGTTATAGATCTACGGGTTCAATTAAACAATACTCGTGCCGCGGTACCAATTTTCACAAGTGACTTGACATATATCAACAATGCCTTGATTCGACCCATTGTGGCATATATCAATACCAGAAATACGTATATTCCGATCAATTGTCGAGTTGTGAAAAAATTGTTGGATTTCGAAGGCTCGTGGACAATTTATGATTCTGAATTGATGGATGATGTCTCTGCAGAGGTTTACGAAGCGTTTGCCAAAAATGTGGTAGATGATGAAGCGCGGGCGTTAAGAATGAGGAAAGTAGGCTTTTGGAGTTTACAATTTGCAGCACAGCTATTATTATTAGGGCTTGGTGCAGTTGCTTAATTTATTTTTGTACATAATTTTATGAACCAATTTTTTATTTTTTATTATTATTATTATTATTATTATTATAACTAAACTATTAATTTTTTTTTATTTAACTTAGTTTTTCTCTAATAGAATTTTTCTGATTCAAATCTGTATACCTCTGTTTTCATGGTATCAATACATTTATAGTCAGTAGGTATGTATCGAGGAACTTTGGTCATGCAGTTATCTAATAAATTGTTACCCAAAACATGTTTGGACAACTCTCGTGACGGAAATCCAAAATATAACTGTAAATTTGGCTTTCTTCTAACAAAATGGCCCAAGATCGTTCTTAATTGATCGCTTTCCATCTCATAATCAAAATCACAATAAAAAATTTTTAAATTAGGATAAAACTTTGACATTGCCAACAAAAAATCATCCATCGTTTCATTCATATCAGTAAACGCTGTTGTGCCACCTTTCAGCTTCCTTAATACCAAACATTCAACAAATTCATTATTGAAATGTTTGGCAACACCAAAACTTAATGACCATAGGTCCAATCGAGCCACTTGCAACTCTTTTTTGGCTAATCGCAACGCCTCGATTGCACGCACATGCTCTTCTAATTTCCCAGCCCTAACAATATTTGATAACTCCAAATGCTGTAAATTGGGGGTTATTAAACATCTCAACGCCTGGCCATATCTAGATTCTAATTGCAAAGTATGAAGATTGGGTAATTCAACTTTGATTTTGGCAGCTGCCATACTAGGCCCCTGGGCATCCAATAATTGTAAAACTTCAAGATTTGGAGGTATCCAGGTAAAATCATCATTATCATCAGTTGAGTAATAAGCTTTCAGCGTTTTTAGTGATCCATAACACGGCTTTAAAATGTTTATAATATCGCTATTTTTCAGTCGTAATGGAGTGTTCATATGAAGCTTCCAAGTTTTACTACCTGTGTGGGGGAATTGTGGCGAGCCTTTATCATTATCTGGTATTTCCATTAAATTTACCATATATTTTACTCCCTCATACTCGGCTATACTATCATTTGACAAAGAGTCTGTAAATCCCGTACAATATCGTTCTATCTGTTTATCTTTAAAAATTTCAAAAAATCGCTCCGTTTCGTGCGTGCCAGATATCTCTACCATCTGTAACGCATCTAAACTTTGTAGCTTCCCAATGAAATCAGCATCTAAAGTATCATCGAATCCATATTTCGTTTGAATACTTAATTTTTTCACAATTTCTTTCAAATTAGGCAATTTTTTATCCCAGCTTTGTTTAAATTTATTAATATTCTGTGGTGTTATATGGATGATTCGTCGATTAGATATTTCTGGGTCCGGAAATTCGAGTATCCTATTGAACACACGATCTGATTCAAGGTTCGATGTCGTATAGAACTCTAATGCCAAATGTTCCCATTGTTCATTGATTAAACATGCTCGAGTGTACTGATTGCATGCCATCAAGTTGGCGAACTCTGTAGCATGTAAATGCTGAGATACCAGTTGTAGTAGTTCAATAGGTAACCGTTCGATCATACTTAATATTAAAATTAATCAAAGACTGATGAAGATGGTTTATTTATAGAACTGCCAACGATGTGAATTTTTTATCCAGGTCTTTTGTGATAAGAAATAATGAAGTATGGTGCGATCCAACTTCCAATTATAATGTGATGAGGCACGCGGCTGGCAAAAAAAATAAAAATAAAAATAAAAATAAAAATAGTACTTTTCCAAGCTTGCGTGCGTGCGAGTAGTCTCCAATTGAGTTACTTTGCACTGAAAAAACACCTAACGGCCTGTTTTTGGCCTTTATTGAACCTGATTGTGTTCTAAGATTAATGATTTGTTCCTGTAATGTTTGTCATGGAATAGGATTTAACGGTGTATTATCATGCTTTGATTGGACTTCATGTTAAATGTCTGCATATGATTGTTGGGTTAACCTTTATTTGTAATATAAGAAAATCTGATTTGATTAAATGGTCTATGCAACCGTCCAATCACTAATTTTGAATACTTGATAGATATCCGGTTAAAAAGTCTCCAATTGGGGGGTTTTTTTTTTTTTGTCAAGTTTGCTCGCTTTTCTTGAACTGATATTATGTCTACCCTTTTCCAGCTAATACTAAATCATATATAAATAAACCCTTCAACAAGGAGATGCTTGTGGTTTCATTGGCAGATGTGGATTTAATTATATAGTTGAAAATGTATCAGATTATCTGGCACGTACTTTTGGACTATCAAGGTTCTTGGTCAATAAAAACGCCATTGGATAGTTTATATACAACAAATTGATTCTTAATTATGGCAAAAGAGGGGTTAACTATAAAACAAGGCTTGTTTTTATATCAATCAAAGCAAGCAGCCAATTCTTATGGAATGACGAAAACGAATTATTTATTTTCCCGACAGTGCGGCTCAATTTTCACCAGCGTTTCTTTTTTGGTGGGTGAAACTTCAGGCCCCGATCCACCGGAACAGTAACATCATGGAATTTTTTTTTTTTTTTTCATGATAGTTTCGTAACACAAGCAACAAGCCAGCCATAGTTGTTTGATAGACATTGTTCAATTTAGTGGTTCGTATTGGACTAGATTTTTAAGTAGTTCGCTAATGAAAACACGTTAAAAAAATAAAATACATATACTCGAGCTCTGTTGTAACAATAATATCGCAATATTATAGTAAATATATATTATAATCATTTGCAACGCCTGGAATTTTTTTTTTTTTTTTTTTTTTTTTTTTTTCCATTTATCACGTACCCCGTTACTTAAAATTTGTGTATCAACTATAGCTAGTCCAATAAAGATATGAACAACCGAATATAATTAAAATATCGTAACTTTCAATTAACGCGTCCTTTAATTTCCTTTTTGTGCTTCTAGCTTCAAATTTGATTGTGTACGTAACCATAATTTGGATTGGATACCGTTCATCCCAGCCCCAGGTTTTTATCGCCTTGTCCTCATTGCCGTAGCAACATGTAAACCTCCTGATACTTAAATTTAACTAGCCAGCTAAGTATTTGAAACCGTACAAGCTTCCTTAACTTTACCATCCGGACGTTAGAGAGCGATTAATATCCTACATGTACTACTTGAATATATAAAATACAGGCGGATTATTGGCTTTACTGTATACGATCTGCAATTAACAATGGGCTAGGTCAAAAGCAGTACTAAAAAAATTTTAAACGATTTTAGCTCGACGGATTTGCACTTAAAAAAGGAGGCTTGCTTCAAACTATTCTTTATTGCAGATGTGTATTTGTATCTATATGCGGTTGGGATAACATTTTTGTTTTTAACATGGGTGTAGATTAATCGCCTTATCGACTCTCGATCCTGATTTTAAACGATTCTTTTTTTTTTTTTTTTTTTTTTTTTTTTTTTTTTTTTTTTTTTTTTTTTTTTTTTTTTTTTTTTTTTTTTTTTTTTTTTTTTTTTGGATCTCGATCTTTTTCTTTCAGGTCCCTGTATTTATATTTTCTGCAGCCCAACACACCATCTTTTGTCTATATAATTTTCGATCAAAATTGTCGTCGATTGAGACAGGTACTAGAATAATAACCCATGTAATGATTGTGATGATAACGATAAGAGGAGCTGTAACCCATTCTATAATCATATAGTACGAATGTGTGGTATATATGTACGTGAGATTATTCGATTAATTTAGTCAATTCCGTGGTACGCACCTTAACCAATAATTATTTGAATAAATCCAGCATCCCTTTCATGCATACAAATATTGATGTAACTGCAATCATAGGCTAATTGCTGATCTGGCATTTTCTTATCCGAACTCCTTGGTTATATCTGATATATACTATAGCCAAACTTTTTTATCAAGAATTTTTCACACATGTACCCGGTACAGATTTTTTCTTAAAAAGATTGTCCCACCGGACTGGACAAATAACTGAGATGCGTAAATATGCTTTGTACTTATAATATTGCATAATTGGCGGTTCCCTTATTTATAATTAATGTCTGGGAGATCGCGATCTCTTACAACGGAAAAGTAAAATATTATTGGGAAACAAATCTTAAGTAAGGGTTGGGTTTAGCAAATTGAATGTACTGTCATTCCCTATAAGTATTTTTGCTTATAGCAAATCGCGAATCGTTTTCTAATGAAAAAAAATATTCATCTTAGGTTTGTTGTTTTAGGTTTCACAATTCTTTCTTTTTATATATATATATATATACATACGTCGCGTTGTAAGAATTAATAACAGTTCTTGTGATTCGAAAAGTAAGCAATTTTTTTGAATGCCCAATTATAATAGGCCACTAAAAACCTTAATATCGCAAATAGATCTAATTTCAACCCACAATTGCAGTTTCAAAACGCGTTGAATACCATGCATGGTGTACTACAACGATATATTAAAAAATAAACAAAAAATTGACACCCAAAAAAAAAAAAAAAAACGCGAGGAAAGTTGAAAAGGAGAAAAAAAAAAGCTTTTCACCTGCGCATGGTTCGGCTGCACCTTGCTGCTTGACTTGACCGCTTAATTAAACTTAAGCTGTAAAATCAATTGGATCTTGCGCGCTAATAATTTAGGACCCAATCGCGTGGGGAACAGTTCAAGCGGTAGTCCCACCCACCACCAGAAAATTTAAAGCCAGACACCCATCCCATACCAAACAAACTAAAACCTGAATAGCATATTATTAACTGGCTAAAACCATAAAAAATGAAGCAAAGCTAAATCGCGTTTTTTCTTTTTATAATGTAGATCTACCCCCCCCCCATCTATTTGTGTTAGTGGTGTGTAAGCTTACCCGTTTAAATTTTTTTTTTTAGTTGATTTCTGATCAAATTTTTTTTTTTTTATTGTTTTTTTATTTGTTTTTTTTTTATCCTTTCGCGCCGAAACATGAATTTATTTTATTTTTTTTTCAATTCAGTTTTCATTTTCATTTCTTTTTACTCTCCTAACGACATTTTTTTTATATATAAAGCATTGTTTCTTTCCTCTTTTTTTTTTTTTCCCTGCTATCAATCTCGATTCTCAATTTATAATTGGCAACTCTCCTATTTTTATTTACATTACTCTATTTATTCTACTCTAGTAACAACTATTCGCTACACAATAAACAATGCTTGCAGCTTCAGTTAAAAGACCGCTATCTTCATCATCTAGCTCCAACTCTATCAGCTCATTGATGCCAAAACGGAAGATCCTAAAACCATTAGATGAATCCAAAAGAAATTTGTCTAATTCTCCAAATTCTGTGAACATTAACTCGCCATCATCGCGTGTCAGTAAACGACCACTCGCCGCCATGAAAACATTTAACACTCCAAAAAAGGCAATCACACCAACCAAAACTACAATCTACAGTCCAAAAAGGGGTTCCAAAACTGTCAACCAACGAAGAAGAGTTTTGGGTCAAATTATTCCAAGCTCTAAATATATGAAAAACGCATTACCTTCATATGTTACACCACCTCGACCAACAATGAGCAAAATGGTTACCCAGTTTAGAGAATTGTCAACTGCTAAAATCCATCAACGTCCGGCATTTGAAATCTATTTTGATTCAAATGAATATTCTCCTTGTGCTAAGAAGTATTGGGCTCCTGGCGAAGATAAAGAAAATGAACAGCCTATTAAAAAGCTGCGACTTTGAAGAAAAGAAAAAGAAAAAAACCTGCATTATTTAAAATACCACCGATTGAACTAACCTAACCTTACGAATTATTTTATTATTTTTAACGACGCTAATTTGCATTATTTACCAAAAAAAAAAAAAAAAAAAAAAAAATATATATATTTTTAACTCAAACCATTCAGTCTATTGATTGTAGCAATTTCGCGTCTTAGTTTTTGAATTTCTAGGCGAGTTGATGATAATTTCGTTGTCCGTAACAACCGTAACCCTCATTTCAAACAAAAAAAAAAAATTTTATTATGCTTCGGCTCTAAATTTTACATGGTGAACTCAACAGTCCAACCTCTTCGTTGCCCCAGTTATGCTTAAATATATTATCGATATTTTCCACGGTGCATTGGTGATGAGCCGCACTTTTATTTTTGTTTCAGAACCCAAGAAAAATAAAAAAAAAACCGTTTCGGCTTATAACCGATCTCACATAACAACATCCGCCATTTTTTTGTTTCACTAACTAACACGCTAGAGAGTGCGGCTGATACTTTATTTTTATTTTTAAATCGGAGCACCGGTATCGTTAAGTAACCATTCGGATTACTCCCAACACGATGAGTAGTAGCATTCTTTGATCTCTTTTTTTTTTTTTTTTATTTTTTTTTTTTGGTGCCTAGCCAAGGTGCATACCTAAAAATTGAATTACATATTTTAACAATTATAATAATACTAACAGCATAACAAAAAATATGGCGACGGCAGATTTCCTTCAAAAAGGTATAGATATTGTGCAAAAGGCAATCGAAGCGGATACGGCGGGGCGGTACGAAGAAGCGTACAAGCAATATTTCAACGGGCTGGAGTACTTTATAATGGCAATTAAATACGAAAAGAACCCCAAATCAAAGGATATGATTCGATCGAAATTGACGGAATACATGGCACGAGCAGAGCAATTGAAAGACCATTTGGAGAAAGTAGAGAGTAAGAAATCTTCGACTTCGGAAGCAAGTGCAGGAGGTGGATCGACAAAGTCTAAAAAAGCATCTGATGATGATAACGATGATAATGATAATAAGAAACTAAGAGGTGCATTACAAGGAGCAATTTTGAGTGAAAATCCAGATGTGAAATGGGATGATATTGCAGGGTTGGAAGGTGCTAAAGAAGCATTAAAGGAAGCGGTGATTTTGCCGGTTAAATTCCCACAGTTATTTACCGGTAAAAGAAAGCCAACTAGTGGTATTCTATTATATGGGCCTCCAGGGACTGGTAAATCGTACTTGGCAAAAGCTGTGGCTACTGAAGCCAACTCGACTTTTTTCAGTGTTTCATCTTCAGATTTGGTTAGTAAATGGATGGGGGAATCTGAACGATTGGTTAAACAGTTATTTCATATGGCGCGTGAAAATAAACCCTCAATTATTTTCATTGATGAAGTTGATGCATTATGTGGTCCACGTGGTGAAGGTGAATCCGAAGCATCTAGAAGGATCAAAACGGAATTATTAGTTCAAATGAATGGGGTTGGTAATGATCCATCTGGCGTTTTGGTTTTGGGGGCTACTAATATTCCATGGCAATTAGATGCTGCTATTAGAAGACGGTTTGAAAAACGTATTTATATCTCATTACCAGAAGTTGAAGCCCGAACTGAAATGTTCAAATTAAATGTGGGCAACACTCCTTGTACATTAACTCAACAAGATTATCGAGTCTTGGCAGAAATGACTGATGGGTATTCAGGTCATGATGTTGCTGTATCAGTGCGGGATGCATTAATGGAACCAATTCGAAAGATTCAATTGGCCACCCATTTTCAAAAAACTGAAGATGGCAAATTGGCGCCATGCTCGCCGGGGGCCCCTGGAGCTCAAGAAATGACTTGGATGGATGTTTCAACAGATGATTTACAAGAACCTCCTCTAACTGTTAAAGATTTCATCAAGGCTATAAAGAATACTCGGCCTACTGTTAATGATGATGACATTGTCAAACATACCGAATTTACTAACGATTTTGGTCAAGAGGGAAATTAGTAAGTTTTCTATTTTTTATTTTTTATTATTATTATTATTATTATTATTACTAGAAAAATGACGATTCTATACTTTGACATACTTGTTTATAACGATTTAATGTAAGTGCATCATTGCATGAAGTAGACGAACCTGCCCAAAACATGACCCAACCATCATTCAACTTGATACTTCCTCTAGATCGTTCGAAATACCATTTGTTTACTGGGTTTTTTGCCTTGGATCTCCACAATACATCCTGAGGATAAAATAATTTCAACATTGCTTTGAATACCACATCAGCAACCCCACTAGATCCTTGAGAATCTCTAGCAACCGCAAACTTATCCAAATATAAAGTCTTTTCAGTGGTGTTGTCACTAATCTCATATGTTACAATTGCTGCACCTTCATAATCCCCTGCTACTATAATAGCAGCAACTTTTTTGTTTATTCGATTCAAATAATGTTTCATGTCTATTTTTTTACCAAATGAATCATTTAGCAACAGTTCCAACCGCTTCAAATCAATATTGCCCACTTGTGCTTCTTTTAAAACATCAACCCCCGTCGGGGATTGTATCGTTTCGATTTTAATTCCTTTACGTAGGATTGTCGTTTCAATTGTTGGTGTTTTTTTCCCACTCACTGGTAATGAACTTGATACCACTGGTCGATCAGTTAATACGTTATAAATAATTGGGTTTTGAGAGGTTGATAATGCAGCTACCCTAGGAGTAGTAATCAACCCAGTGCTATTCATTGGTAAAATTCTCAACGTTTTATACATTGCTTCCAAGTTAGCCAAATGGATCTCTCGTTCAGTGGGATCTAAAAACCCAATATGCAATTCTGCTTGAATTCCCTGAAATTCTTGTTGTAAATTAACATATACATGCGCCCCTCCTCTTTCCACTGATGGGATCCCACCCAACGGATCAATAAATATAATTTTTTCGATACTTTTATCTTCTGAATTAAGTTGTTTCGTGATTGTATAAACCACATCATCTGCACTAACCAACTTATCTTGCCCTGTTAAACTATCATATGCCACCGGCGCTAAAATAGGAATGATACCCTTATTTATCGGTTGAATAATCATTGGTAAATTTGCTGTCAACCCTTTATTAATTTCCAAAGCAGAGTTTATAGGTCTTGCCTTTAATTGTGATTGTTCAATTGCATCTGATACCAGCCCTGTCTTCCAAGTAATCGCTCGATGATAGTGTCTAAAAGGTTGATTATCTAAATTCAAGAAATCATTTCGTTCTTTGCCGGCATCAATAACTACTATAGGTGATACTCCCAATTTTGATAATCTAGAAATAGTCTGACCAATGCTTTCCAATTCTTTAGTGTCCATAGATTTTACTTCTCTAATTTTCAAAACTGCTATTCTTAAGGGTCCTGATTCCAACACCCCAGGATTATATTTAGAAATATATTGTTTAACTTCCCGTTTGGTAGCTGTTGATCTTAGCACGCTGAGAATTAGATCTTTTTTCTCAGCAGTGCTGTAGAATCGCTTGAGTGTTTGTAACATTTGATACACTGGAAATGCACTATGCTTATAACCGATATTCTATTCTACTTTGTCTTTTTTTTAAAAAAAAATCAATATTCATAAATTTTGTAGTGAACGAGATAATTATCCGGATCGGTTGGTATATATATATACGTTTAGTATGCGGGAAGAAAAAAAAAAAAAAAAAAAAAAAAAA